>BGPR01045233.1:0-12387 GCA_013235015.1 Araneus ventricosus | reverse complement strand
TGATTGCAAGGTAATAAATGTCGAGTAAACCAGCAGTTCCTCTTCTTTTGTAAACAATGGCAGATTAAAAATGCCTATATCAAGAAATACAAAACATCTAGATGTGCTATTTATCCGATTTAGATTCACCATATTATAGCATGGGTGGATGTTTTAGCTGCGTAGCTCAACTCTAAAATTTTGAAACCAGGTACGGAAAAAAGAAAACACAATTAAAGAGTAAACAAAATTACCAAAGTACATGACTAATTAACATTTCATGACTTTGATGACAGACTGCTTTCCCTTGATCTAACAAGGAAACGAAATGATGAACAAACTGGCCACACGAAAATAAGAAATTGAATGTGAAAAAAGAATTAATTCATAGGCAATTTTGAAAATCACACGTACAGTGGCGAATCCAGGAGTGCTTATCGGGCTGCAGCTCTGAGCTTTCTAGAACCAAACTGATTTAATTTGAAATCACCAACTGCAGATCTTAATTGCTTAAAAGAATAGCACAAAATCGTAGACAATGCTGTCACGTAACTGAACGAAGCACTTGGACTATTACCTATAATTGGTAAAATTGCCCATGAATTGATTCTTTTTCACTTTCAGCTTCTTACTTTGATTAATAACCCAGTTTGTTCCGTCATTTTGTTTTCTTGTTTAGTTCAAGGAAAGTAGTCTGTCATCAAAGTCAATAAAATGATAATTAGTCGAGTGCCGGTACTTTTCTTTATTGTTTTATTTATACTTTTCTTTTTTTTTTTGCTAGTTTCTAAATTTCTTAAGTGATTCAAAGTTACAAGTTCACTTCTTAAGTTTCGAAAAGATAAAAACAGATGAGATAATTAATTTGGCAATGAAATTTCATGTTTAATAGGTTTTCGTGACTTTTTTACGCTCTTTTATTTAACTTGACCTGTTTCATGTTTATAAAGATGGGATTTGGAAATTGATTTTTCACTCACCTCCTGATTTTCTGATGTTTTTAAATATTTCTACACTTGTGTGTTCTCTATACACTATTTTAATATTTTCATAACTTAATTATCAGTTAATCGATTAATTTAAAAGACATTTTAATTCCATGTCAGGCTCTCCACCTGGTTTTGAATTTAAGAAAAATCGATTGAAAGATTCCTTATTACTAATATAATAGCCCAGATCTGTCTCTCACTGATCCGGTAACTCTTTGAGATCACCATCAATAAAATTCGTGCCGTATCACTGCGAGACGTTAAGCAGCATTATTTCGTTGTTAGAGCACCTAAATTTCGGTAATTTTAAATTTAAAAAGTAATTGTCGTTCTAATCTCAAATTTAATAGCTCTAAAATAGTGAAATAAAATTTGCTATCGATTGATATAAAATGTATCTCGCTATGATCAATAGTTCCCGAGAAATTTTAAATTATATTAATCATATATTTCAAGTTAATTTCCGTTTTTTTTAGTAGAAAGCAGTAAATCTCGTCAGTGGTATATCATGCGAGTGATATAATTTGGACGTCACCATACATCTGATTATTCATTGCAATCGTGATGATATAATTTGATGATATTTTTTGGCAACGTCAAAATTTACACAAAGACATCTGAAGTACAAGGAAAATTGTTAAACAAAGAAAAAATACTTCACACGGAATGTTGCTTACCAAGAGGTTTTTACAAAAACTACAGAACATCGAAAGAAATATGTAAATAAAAAAGTATATTTCCTGTCATAAAACGTATGTTTATTTTATTTGTTTTCAATCACTGTTAAAAATTTCTCTGGCATATATCTTATCTATTAAAATTCGAACGTCAACAGACGTATGTATGTATGTCCTTCTATCTTCTCACGAACCACTGAATCCTGAAACTAGCCGTAAGTGCCAAAAGATGGAAAATAATCCAAGGAATCCATTTCGACTATTTAAATTCCGAAATCGTAATTAGTTAAAAAGTTATTAATTAAAAACGTCAAAATGAATGAATTGACGTGCTGCCATCTATTGGCCTCAAGGTGAATTCATTCAAGGCGGATTCTTTTTTTTTCCCTTATTATTAGTTTTCGCATCCGGTGTTGTATTTTTTTATGTATTTAACGGAAGCTGGTATTTCTTTTTAAGAGAGCTTCTGTGTTTGGACTTATTAACAATGGGAAAAAATCGTTTTCATGCTTTTTTTGTATTAAAGTGTTTAACTTCGTAACGTTTGTTGGGGAAAGTAAGTGACAATATTTGTTGATTGTAGAGGAAAATGAAGGCGGGGCATATGAAAATATATGGATCCCAAGGTCTCACGTGACCTCACTTCTCTCCGCCCGGGAATATCCTATTATTCCTGATGTACAAAAATCGTTTCCTGCATCTTTCTTTCTTTTTTTTTTTGTCGTACGGTGTTTCGCAACATTTACGTTTGTTGGGGGGAAATATTTATTCATTTTTATCCGTTTTTTTTTTCATTATTATTCAAATACGGGCAGGGCGAAAATATTTGTTTCTGGTGTTTAAGTTATCAGTTTGGTGTACTATTAAATCGTTTCTGTTTTTTATTTCGTTTTATTTTTTCTTTTGCAAAACCAATATCATGATAATCTGTTTTAATTTATAAGCATAAGAATTCTCGCTTTTTCTTTCAAACCAAACTGCTTTAAGGTAGTAAAAAGGCTAGAACTGAAAGTTTTAATCTAACAAGAGAGGATTCAAAACAGATTTACTTTCGTTGGGGAAGCTTAGTGACAATATTTGTAAGGGGGGGGGGAACAGAGGCGGGCATATGAAAAATGTGGATTCCGAGAAACGCTGGGTTATTATTAACTAGAAGGTAATTAAAAGGTTGGATTTAAACATTTTAACTAAACAATATAGGATTCAAAGGATTTTTTACGTTTTTGGGGGAACATAACGTTTACGTTAGCGACAATATGTGTAAAAAAAAATAAACCGGAGGCGGGCATATGCAAATTAGTAATAAAAAGACTAGATTTGAAAGAATATTTACATTTGTTGGGGAAAGTAAGTGACAATATTTATTGAAAAAAAACGGAGCCGGGCATATGAAAAAATATGGATCCCAAGGCCTCACGTGATCTCACTTCTCTCCGCCCGGGAATATCCCATTATTGAAGATTGCCCGTGCAACGCCGGGCCATGCAGCTAGTATCTATTTAAACACGTCAAATTTGACGGGAAATCTCTCGAATGAAGAGGCAATCTGCACCCGCCATAACATGACAGGTGATTTTCTAGTTAAAGTAATAATATTCTAAAAATGGAATAAAATGTTAAATCAAAAATAAATCCTATAAATGTTGTTAAGTTAATTCAAGTCGTTTGCTTCTAAAGCTAACCTAAGCCCTTAACATTATTTATAAAATCTTCATTCAAAAAGAGTTAATTATGACGGGTGATTTTCTAGTTATTTATAATAATGAATTATATACTGAAAATTTAAAGTGGAAATTATTAAAAATGAAAAAGTTTTTAAATACACACTAAAACTAAACCAAAAAGTCGATGTTTTTTAATAAAAATATCTGTAGGTCAGAACAAAAAAAGCGAAAGCTGAAAACAGTCCGATAAAAAAAATTAAGCTTCAATGAATACCACAATAAATTTCCAATTATTCATCTATATCAGAGGTTCCCAACCTGTATTAAGCTCACTCGGGTATTACCCAAAGGACTAGTTGGGTGTACGCAAAATAAAAGTTGTTAATGGCCTAAACATGAAAATGTGAAGAATTTTAAAAAGTTACAGAATTTTGTTTCCTCAAGTTAATACTTACTATTTAATAACTATAGTAGTTGAATAGTTTATTATGGAGTGTAATTTTTTACCATCCTTATAAGTTAATGCGAAATTATTACAATACTGATTTCATTTGTTTTGGTATTGAACTGATACTATTGCAAAAATGGAATAAAATGTAAAATGAAAACTAAGTCTAGCAAATGTTACTAATTCGAGTCATTTAACTCTTAAGCTTACCTAAGCCCTTAACATTATTGATAAAAACTTCTTTTCATAGACGTATGGTTGGTGAGGGGGAGGATATGACAATAGGGGGGGTACTCGAAAATATAAAGATTAATCAAGGGGTGCGCGAGGGAATAAAAGATGGGAACACCCCATCTATATATTTAAAATAATTTGGCAAAACCAGATGGTCTTTAGACCAGCCCAAACCACTGAACCGATTCGATCATTTTTTTTTTTTTTTTCATATGGAAACTTATGACTCCTAGATATGTTATCAATGGTCGCCTGTCCACCAGCGCCCTTCATTTTCGAAAGAAATCGAAAAAATACTTCTCCGCTGTACATTTTCCCTACGGGGAAAAACTTCAGACAGTCCCCCAGCCCCAACCTCTGGGCCGATTTCGATCATTTTTATTTCATATGGTAGCTTATGACGCCTAGGTATGTCATCAATGGTCGCCTGTCCACCAGCGCCCTTCATTTTCGAAAGAAATAGAAAAAATACTTCTCCGCTGTACATTTTCCCTATGAGGAAAAACCTTCAGACAGTCTCCTAGGCCCAACCACTGGACCGATTTCGATAAGTTTTATTTCATATGGAAGCTTATGACGTCTAGATATGTTATCAAGGGTCTCCTACCCACCACCACCTTACATTTTTGCAAAATGGAACGCATTTATATCGCAAAATGGAACTCTGGCAGAGCCCTTCAGCCTCTACAACTGACAATTCGCCAATTTATTTCGCCAAGTTGCGAGCATAGCCACAGGCCATTAATATTACTGGCGAACAGCTGTTCGCCGAAGACGGCTAGTTAAAAATCAAAATACATTATGAAAGTGGAAAAAATCCAAATTTACTCGAAGTATTTCTATAGCCGCTTAATGCTTTTCAAATTTTGTTTCGACCCCTCTCTCCGGTTTCTGATAAAAGAAAAGGTTCTGTTTTAATACACTGATAAAAGCGTGGGTGCGCGTTAAAACGTTTAAAATCATTTTTATTCGCATATCAAGCTTTCCTCTGTTACAAAAAAATTATTATACTATTGAAGTTACTATTCTGCATCTACTATTCAAAACTGGAGTGCAAAAATTTAATGCAAAGAAAAATGTACAGAAAGCGAGCTAAAAACGTTTCTACGGCTTAAAACAAGTCCATAGACTGGTGACCCAGTTCTTCTATTAGTTATCCTAGGAAATAAATTATATACGCGTGGACGTGTGGCGTAGATCCATGGTTATGAAATACACATTTTGTTACCAAAGAAAGGTGATAGCAAGTGTTTTAGAAACTACTTACCGCCTTCAGCGACCAGCTTGTTAGCTGGGAAATACTGTTTTTGTTTAATTTTTATTGAATCTCTTATGCAAAATTTGGTATTATTGGTTTCTTTTACAAAACCGTAACCGTTTTGCCGTAAATTATTGAACATCTCCCATTTTTGAGAGCCGCCATCTGCGAAAATATAAAGCTCTAAGAAAAATAAACGCATATACTTGTAGGGAATTTTACGCTCTTTAATTTGTTAATTCACATGTAGCTTGAAAACCGGATATTTTTCGAGATATTCACGAAAAACTAGGAAAGGTAACGAGGAAACAAGCATCGGCTTCTGCTGATCGGTAGCCATTGTGTACGGAATTCTCTCGCTATGGCAAATTTAGAACTCCGTAACGCCACGTTACCTATGTGATCACCTATCTGAAAAAAAAACTTTTTTATTTGCTCTCTCATTTAAAACCAGAGGGAGTGGTCTCCCCTAAACTTTCTCGTATACTTTCCCAAAAAGGTGCTGTTTCCCTTCCCCCGCGTGGATGAAAAAATTCGAACCTACTGTAACCCAGAATCCAATGACTATCAGAAGGTTTCTCATTGTAGATTATAGTGATTGTAAAATATTTACGTAAAGAATCAAATTCAAAGAGATGCATAGCGATTAGATGCGAACCGATTTTCCACTCTTACCGTCTCAAGGACAAAGTGGCGTAATCCTTCCTTTATAATCAATACATTGAATAATGATGTATACGCTGCAAAATGTTTAATACAGTTCAAATTCTTTAAGAGGGTAACTCCTTCATAACATGTTTGATAAAGATCAATTATGAAAGCACGATCAAAATTAAATAGGATGTATAGAACCATCATAACATACTTATAGAAAAACACAGTTCATACAAGCTAGAATAATAAAAGACGCCAAATAAACTTCCGTTGCAAGTTAACCAAAGTTGGAACCACGCTTGGTTTGAAGGATCAAAACAAATAAAATCCAGGCATAATAACAGGACCTGGCGAGACGCCCTAAATGTTTGCTTCCTTACAAAATCTCGCCGCCAAAATTGGTTTTTGGCAAACTGCCAAGTTTTCGGAGTGTCCCTTCTTTGCACAGGCATTGCTACTAGAACGCGTGCGCATGGTGTTAACAAGTATGCGATTATGCAGACCGACAGACAGTCAGCCCGTTGACGGATTTGGCCCAAAATTTTATACGGACCCACATTCATGACGATAAAACTGTGTACCTAACTTTATCCATCTAGCTATTCAAGTTTTTGAGTTATTGTGTTCACATGACTTCGGACATACAGACAGACAGACTTCCCGCTGACGGATTTTGTCCAAAATTTGATTGAAACCTACAAATTATGTTTAAGGACCACATACCAAAATTCATCTCCGTAGCTCTAATAGTTTTCGAGTTATCTTGTTCACAGACACACAGACAGACATAATTCCAAAATTGTGTGTTTCGGACTCAGGGAGGTCTAAAACGTGGAGATTCGTCAAAATCTCGAGTTCGAATTTTTTGACGATTACAATACTTTCTCTTTGTATACTTCGTATACGAGAAAGTAAAAATACTTTAGTTGTAACATTATTGGGTTTTTTTTTTATTAATTTTTGAAATGTGTCCCACAATTCTCGGACACCCTGTATATATGTATTATATGTGTTTGTATTTTTTGCTTGCATATTTAGTCAGTGGGTCTCAAAATACATTTTATACAACAGGTGATACGCAAACCCAAATAGGTTGGGAACAGCTGCGCTAGATAGTGATACCTACTTTCTTGTTTTGTTATTTCAGTTTGTTGTAGTATGTGTTACTATGAAGCACTCGGAGATAAAATTAAAATCAATAAGAAATATATGGTATCAGATATTGTGGAGGGAAGGGAGGCCCTGAAATTAGCATTGCCTGTAGACACCTACAAGACTTACTCCGGCCGTGCTTGCGATGTGCCATAATTTGGCAGAAAGCACAACGGCCACCTTTGTGACACATGGCGACCGGTTATTCAGATTTCTTACCATATGGGCATTGGGCTCTGTTGAATTTTTTTGGTCGCAGAATTGTGATGCTGTAGAACCTCATTTACCGAGATCTTTGTTAACCGAGCCAGAAAATTGAATTGCGTTTTTCTGTTTGTAATAAAGTGAACGAAATACTCAGAAAAAGGTGTGAAAGTTGGCATTGGAGCCTATTTTCAAGATACTGTAATGTCATATAAAAATGCAGCCGAGAAAATAGGCAATATTTCTTTTAATTTAGTTTATTAATGACACACAGGACTAGCACGACATAAATAGACAAACACACAAAAACATTTAACATAAAAGGTAAGAAATCTATACATTACAAGAACTTATTTTCTCGAGTCATGGCCACACAAAATACTATCAGCCTCTTCATTCTCAAACACAAACAACCTCACTCACTATCGTGCGACTGCTAACTGAATTTTTACGAACAGTCTTGTGCCGCGCCATCTACTGCAGGCAACAGCAACTATAATATCCAGTTTCTTACAATACGAAGGCTTGTAAAAGAGTGTTGTCGGGAGGTGGTTTTAGGATATATATCGGGTAGGTTTTAGGATATACATCGGGGTTATTTATAGGAAAAAATAAAATAAAAGCTCAGTTTCATTCTTAAACACTTCAATAGTACTAAGGAGTGGCGAATCCGGGGGGGGGGGGGCATCGGGCTGAAGCCCTCCAGAGCTAAGTCAGAATTCTTGATTTGATATAAAATCTCTACAACTGTTTGCTCTTAATTTCTCTTTTTTAAAAAAATAATAAAACGTGACAATATTCTTTTTGGCTTGACAGGTTCGAAAATTTTCCTCCTTTTCTAGTCATTCCATTTGCACTTGTAGCGTTGACGCGGTCAAAGACATTTTTTGGCTAGTTATTTCATTGTATTTTTTATTAAATTATCGAAAGTATTGTATTGATTTTTATGATTCTTATTGTCAGGTAAGTAAAGTCTGTGAAGTTAAAGTGTCTTGGTTTACATAAGCCATAAGGTTTGACATTCGTCACGGCGATACAAAATTTTTATGACCTCGGGGGGGCGCCCCCCCCCGACTGAAATCCTGTATTCGCCACTGGTAATAAGTAAATTCCATACATAGTAGTAAGTAAATTCTATGCATTTTCATAAAAAGATATCAATGCGTGATTGAATGGAAAATATTCTTTTAAGTACATTCTTAAAGAATCATTGGGTAAATACAAAGGCCTGATTCTTTAAGAATGTTCTTAAAAGACTATTTTCCGCTCAACCCCGCGAAACTTTTTGACACATTGCCATCTTTTTAGGAAAATCTATAGAATTTACTTACTACTATATATGGAATTTACTTATTACCAGTGGCGAATCCAGGAATACGGATACAGTTGCATTCACGAATCAGCTTATCAAAACTGTTTCAAAAAATTCATATAAAAATATAGGAGGTAACTAACAGTAGAGTTTCTTAAACATTTAGTATGTGGTAGTATTGCGGACTTATTTTTGTTATTAAAAAATGGGGGGAAAGCTTCTCTAAAGAGAAGTCATGATTTAGAATTTAGTCTCTATTAACCGAGTTTTCGATTATCCGAGATGATAACTGCCCCAATCAGATCAGATAATCGAGGTTCTACTGTACATTGAATGAATTAAACTTTAAGCCTTTAAACTTTTAAACTCCTGGTGTGCTTTTAGAAGACTCGTTGCTTGCGTGCTTTGACTTTTTAACCCTTGCCTTTTGGAAATGGTCTTCTAATTTTTTAAAAAAGACGACTTTTAGAATCAGTGTGTTTTAATGTTTTTATGATTGTGTGTTTTCGTTTTTAATTATATATGCGTTTGAAAAAGTTTTATGATTTTGTGTATTCTCTGTGCTCAACTTTTTGTTTTCTAGCACATTTTTTTTATTTACTCGTTGTAGCTTTTGTTATTTGTGTGTTTGTTGTTTATAGCACTCTGTAACTGGAGTTTTCTCTGTAGTGTGCTTTTCTTTAAATAAATAAATAAGCAGAGTAAAAATATTCTTAAGGATGCTGATAAGCTAATTTTGTGGCACTTTTCAAACGAAAGTAAAATGAGTTGAGAATAAAGCACTGCAAATTCTCGAATCACACTATGTTTAAAATCTCTAAATATACATAGGATTAACTTTTTACAATCCTATACCCGTGCAATTTTGTATGTGCAGCAAATACAGCAGCTATCATTTGCATTGATACTTATCTATTTGGCTGATACCCGGAGATAATGTGTGATTTGAATTGTTGTTTGATGGATTTCAGGCTGATATCCCCGATAATATGTGTTCTAGCAATGTTGATAAGAATTAAATAAAACCATTTAAAAGTAAATCAAAGACCTTGTTATTAATAAACTTCAAAACTAGCACGATTTTTCAGTAAATTAGCAGTAATCACAGTGTAACTCACAGTAACCACTTGGTAATCGTTATCTTCTAGTTATAAATTATATTCCTGCCAGCAACTGCAAATCTAAGCTGTTGTAGACCCATGAAATGAACACCAAAACCCTTTGGATCTGGAATTAATACTTTAAACCTCATAAGTGGTAAAAACAGGTTGAAGGAGACGAAGCATGCTTATGATCAAACGAAATGGAAATTAACGTACTTTTTATTTGTAAATAGTTTGTTAATTATTGAACTTCAGGCTTACTTAATAAAAATAACCATTTAAAGTTAGATGCAAATTGTTTTGCTTTGCATATTTGTGTCAACTTTAAAATATAAACCAAGTTCATGCGAGTTAATATATAAACTATGATTATAATTGATATAGGTAATTCAAGGCAACAACATTATAAACCAGCGGGAGTGTTCTCCCCTAAACTTTCTCGTATACTTCCCCCAAAAGGTGCCGTTTCCCCTTCCAAAGCGTGGCTAAAAAAAATTCGAACCTATTGTTACCCAGAATCCAATGACTATCAGAAGGTTTTTCATTATAGTGATTGAAAAATATCTAGGCAAAGAATGAAATTCAAAGAGATGCGTAACGATTTTGATCTCTTACCGGCTCAAAGACAAACTGACGTAATTCGTTACTCCTTGATGAAATTCCTCTCCGTTCTTCCAGTACGCATGCGCGTGGAGATAACGGATTCTCTTCAAAGGTAAATTATACGGACCGACAGACAATCAACCCTTTGACGGATTTAGCCCAAAATTTTATACGGACCCACATTCATGACGATAAAACTGTGTACCAAAATTTATCCATCTAGCTATTCAAGTTTTTGAGTTATAGTGTTCACATGACTTCGGACATACAGACAGACAGACTTCCCGCTGACGGATTTTGTCCAAAATTTGATTGAAACCTACAAATTATGTTTAAGGACCACATACCAAATTTCATCTCCGTAGCTCTAATAGTTTTCGAGTTATCGTGTTCACAGACACACAGACAGACATAATTCCAAAATTGTGTGTTTCGGACTCAGGGAGGTCTAAAACGTGGAGATTCGTCAAAATCTCGAGTTCGAATTTTTTGACGATTTCAATACTTTCTCTTTGTATACTTCGCATACGAGAAAGTAAAAATAGAGAAACTGTAATTTTTTTCTACCCTATCGTTCTTTTGTTAGTAAGAAAAATAAAAATTTATTATTATTTATTAAAATATGTTTAATTACAGATTACCCTTTTAAATCATATTATGAATTAGTTTCTCCATTTAACCTAGGAATGAAGGATGGAAGAGCATATACACTCAAACAATAGGGTTTCCGCGCTAAAAGTATAGAAAAGTAATAGTCCAGTCGAATTGTTCTTAAGGGGACATACGACTGTTAAACCTCGAAAATTTTCGATTTTATGAAAAATATATATATTATTACCCTGTCTTTTCTGCACAATTTAAAACAATTCGCGTTAAAAAAAATTCCCCTAATTATGAAAGTTAAGAAGAAAGCTTTATCAGCTCTTCAACGTAAACATTGAATATGGCCATATCTTTAAAGCGCTATATCTCAAAATGTGTTTTTTTTTTATATTCCGCGTACGATGTCTCAAGAACTATTGAATATTTTTACATAAAACTTTTACCGAATATGTATTTTGCTATGTTCTACAAATTGAACCATATTTTTGTGCATATTTCTCCAAAGAAATGTTTTGGGGGTTTCAGAAAAGTTGAAATGTTAACTATTTTACCCATTTTTATTTTAAATTGGTATATAAAATCGAAATTAAATTTAAATGTTAATAAATTGAGGTTCAGTTTCTTAAACAGACTGTTTGTATTACTTAGATACCCAAAATATTGTGTTTCGATAAATATTTTATCCTTAATCATGCGCTCAAGGTGACTATCTCATTTTTTCTCCAAAAATTATACCCATATTTATTACTCTCTCCAATAAATACATACCTATAATGAAGGTTTTGAAAATGTGTGTACTATAAGAGAAAGAACAGATATTTTTCTAGGAAAAAAAGTGAGTTTGTGAATTGCATTGTTTCAGAGATATAATGTATCGAATTTGACTGGGTCAAGATTCTCTACGCACATCCATCCAAACTGCAAACCGGAGATTCTTATGTCTGGAGTCAGGGGTGTGTCGTCGCGTAAAGTGAAGTATTTGAGTCGGTCTTATAAAACATGACACTATATTTTGTACCCGGAAATCGGATTTTATAAGTGGGAAGGGGGAAAGAAATTCGAACGATCGGGGTTTTTTGCGTTTAAATGAAAGGTTCTTCGTTATGACTGAATGCGTTCAGGCATAATAATTGACACAAAATGTTGACTTTAAATTTAATTTCGCCACTTCTTTTTAAGAAACGACCATATAAAAGGCATATGAAATCGTAGAACATCACTTTAAGAATAGATTTGGCTTCCTCGCCACGAATTCGGATTGATAGAAAAGTACTTAAAGGGCACTTTTTGACGACCCTGTTTTTTTTTTCGAAAAAAGTGAATTTTTCAAAAAATTATGAAGATATCGTTCTGAAATTTTTACCAGATATTCCATCCTATAAAATACGTATTTCAGTAGAATTTCAAAAATTTCGCTCAAATTGTAAGAAAATTAAAAGTACTTTTCCAAAATGTACGTCTTTTTCTAATTTACTCATGATGTAATTAAAATATCTGTAATGGCAAT
>BGPR01045232.1:0-12388 GCA_013235015.1 Araneus ventricosus | reverse complement strand
AATAAGTGGCGTCATCTGGTAGTGAATTTGAGGGGAAATATTTATAGCATTTTTGATAATGAATAACAAAATGAAGACTCAAAAGTAGATATTTTTTTTTTTTAAATTATATTTTAGTACATTAATAAAACTTGTAAATTTTTCTCGGAACTATCTTAAAATTTTTCCTCGAGTTACTAATTACTGTGCTTTAGTATAAAGACAAACTTCAATGTTACGAATTTTCCTCTCGGTTGTATTTCATGATGCAAAACGCGATTCATTAAAAATTAAGTGTTTTGAAATAAATGAAATATATATGTAAAGAGATTTTACAGAGAATTCAAAACACCTATGTCATGATATTAATTTACATTTTTTGATAAAGTTTAAAAGTAATGTATAACTCAAATTATTGAATTTTATGAAGAGTATATTATTTTTTAAAAGCGGCGCCGCTCACATACTTTATTTTTGATTTTAAGGATCCTATTCTTTAACAAATCTTTTAAATTAATAGATACAGATTCCATAATTCAACGTTGAAAAACGTCGACAAAATATGGGATTTTGGTGATTTCCAATGACGGAAACTCCAGCGTAAATATTTGAAAAATTAAAAATATAAGTATCCCAGATAGCAATTTTAGTTTGCAGCAAGCTTGCCACAAATTTGTCATGACAAGAGTGCAAGTTTGCCACAAATTTGTCATGACAAGTGTGCAAGCTTGCAGTAAGCTTGCAGCAAGTTAACGAAAGCTCCGAAGTCACCATGAAACGAACTTGCAGCAAGTTTGCCGTGTCAAACTCATTGCAAATTATAGCAAAAACAGAACACGAACACAACCCAGGATAGAACTCGCGACCTCCCGGTTCCGAAGCGGGGATGCTAACCGTTGAGCCAGCTGAACTCTGAGAGGAGAGGATAGATTTCGCTAAAACATCGTTCGATGCGATTCGTATACGATTTATTTTAAACTATTTTCTGGTTTTCATTAATTTTTTGAGTTGAGAATACGATTTGAAGTCAAAGAGAGAGCGATTTTCGCTAATAACTACGTTTTGCTAGTAGAATAAATTATGAAATTAGAGTTCAAAAGTAATTACTTTAAAATGGGACAAAATGTCTAGTTATTATTTTTCAACAAACACCGACTGTTTTTTAGATTTAATTTTGTTTATAAACGTTAAAATTTCAAAAAAAAAAAAATAAAAAAAGAAAAAGGCGATATAGTTTTCTTTAAAGTGAGAGTGATATATTTAGTAAAAAGATGGAAAATGCTTCAAAAAATTTTTTTATAAAAAAGTTATTTTTTTCACAAATTATCATTGATTTATTGAATTAATAAAAAAGAATTACGGTCTAGGAGATGCTATTAAAAATCGGATGTTTTTTAAAACAGAGACAAAGATAATTATCTCTTTATTGTGCTATCTTTGCAGGAAGCTTGTTTTGCATACTTGCTGCAAGTTTGATTTGCAAAGAGGTGGCGCTACTTGTCACATCGAACTTGCTACAAGTTCGATTCAAGTTTGACGCGTCAAATTTTGCCATGACAAGTCAAAATCAAACTTGCTGCAAACTTACGTGCTATCTGGGATACATCTGAATAACACAGGTTACGAATCTGTAATACCGTTTCCTTGCCATATTACTCTTATGATAGGAAAGAAGAATTTACAGAGACACTTATTTGCCAAGCCAACGAACCCCGACATTGGCGACAAACTTGGCGACCATTTGACGACAAAATGAAGGTTCGTGATATTACAAGAATCATGAACCTATCTCTCTTAGGGCACAGGTAGCGCATAATATTGTCTAATATCATAAAATTCGCAAAAGCAATATTATACAGTATTTTTCCCAATATTGAAACAGTGTAAAACGTAAGACTTTTTCAATATTGTACAGTTTTTTTCATAATATTGGATAATGTCATGTAATACTGTATAATATTATACCATATTAAATAATATTGTACTATATTGAATAATATTATAAAATATTTAATAATATTATATAATATAAAAATATACTGAATATTATAAAAATACATTTTAGAAGCATGGAAAAATATAATCACTTAATTCCTAAACTTCTGGATAACACTTAGTTATTTTTTGAACACCTCTACTTACAGCAAGCTTCGAATCCGGGACCTTTTGCTTACCAAACCGGCACCGTACCACTGAACCAGCGAGACTTGCAATAGAAAACGTTAATGATGATAATAAAATGTAGTGGCAGAGTTCGGATCTCTACAAAATTTCATGCACAATCACAATAACTTCTGAATAGTCTTCTTAATTAAATTATCTTTTATCTTTACAATTTCGAGTTCAAATTAAATTTGAAGTCAAAGAGGAAGCAATTTTAGTTCTTATATCTAAATTTTCTAATTTAATAAATTAACGCAATAAGGTTTAAAAGTAATCATAATAATATGTTTGAAAGATTTTAAAATAATTTTGAAATGTATTTATTCCTCTTTCAATATATTACGAGACGCCATTAGCATTTATGATTACAGTATTGATTGAAAATCAAATACAAGATTCGCAACAATAAATCACATGCATATTTTTACAATGAGAATAACACTCAATTTTTTTCATAGAACAATAGATAATCCATATGTGATAGCTGTTTTAAGGTTAACTTCCTCAGCTGAATACGGCCCGCCTTTTATATGCATTAAAACAAAATGATTGTGTAAACATTATTATTCAAATGAACGTTTTGTAAAATATTTTTTCGAACATATGATTCAACGTTGATAAATGTAGTGTTACAGTATCATCAAGCTGCCATCTGTCGACGGTAAGAATAACACCTCAAAATATTGAACAACGCTGATAAATGTAGAAATTAAAATATTGTATGCGTTGTATTGTATAGTAGGATATAATATTCAGCATCTTAAAGAATAATTGTTCCAGTGGTGATTTTTGAAATAAAACCACCAATCGAGTGAGTCACCCTGAGTTAAAATGAAGATTTTTATAGAAAGCATTGTTTTTATATTATTTGTGCAAATTTAATATCTCGGAAATACTGATACATACAATAAAATACTTTGTTACGGTATTCGGTGTTCCTCGGTGTTCATAATATGCCCTGTCGGAAAGCTAAATAAACTCGAGGTATTCAAACGAGATTGAATCTCTTTTGAGTTTTGTTCACAGTGCGAGTTGGTCAACTGCTAGACACCAAGCGCTACTGATAGTGCTGTTTCTGTTATTATTAGAAATGTGCTATTTGCTTGTATTACTAATTTGTACAAGTGCTGTTTTTCTTGTTACCGGTGATTCGGGCTTTCTGGAATATTCGTGGAATAAAGTGCCTCCTTTGGTTAATGACATAATAATCATTTGCGCCTTAATTTAATCTTGTACCAGATATATTTTCAAAAAAAAATTAACTTAAGAAAGAATATTGCTTTGACTGTGCTACTTACGTGTTATAGTAATTTTTGGCACACTCATATTAATTCTATGTAGGTAAGTACCAGGTAAAAAGTAAGGTGAGTAGACGGCGTATTTTGCATCATGTTTTTTTTATGTATAATTGCATTTGCTTTCCGATATTTCCTGTTGCTTCAATGGCATGGAATGGACATTCGCGACCACCCACACCATGAAGGTCGTCAATGCGAAAAACTGAAGACAATTGGAGTGGTGGGGAGCTAAAGTTCGGATATCTAACCCCTCCATTTGGACTGACAGACCATAAGTGTTGAAATGCGGCCGGTGTAGATACGTGGAGGAAGCTCTCCTACTCTAGAGGAAATCCGAGCAGGTTCGCTTTGAAAGGGGGATGGGGAAGAAGTAGTCGCAGTAGGAGATCGGAGTGACCCGTAGCGGATGAATTTGTGTTGCGTGGAGAGCCCGTGAATAATCTGCCTAAATGGATAGGCTAAAAATGGAATGACTTGGAGTGTTACCACTCCATTTGCGTGGAGTGGAGAACTAGTGAATGACCGGTTTAAGAGTTTAAGACATCCGCTAAAGATTCTTTATGGTTCTTCCTGCTTTGGCCTTAATGCTTCTGCAAGTATGAATAATTTTTCCGATTGGTTTTTCTTTATCTTTTATTTGATTTATGAGTTCTTATACATTCTTTATGCCGCTTAATACTCTGTTGCATTATATTGTATTAACGTCCCATTCTGAAACTAGACGAAGGCTATTCTGAGATGGAACTCGTGAGTTTCTGTTTATATTCACAAAAATATTACAAACGTTTTCGTTATGTCCTTATTCGTATGCTGTTGCCATTTCGTCTCGTGTAAGAATTGAATACATTTTTTATGCAAGTTATCTTGTATATTATTAAAAATAAGTTATTAAAAAATTGTCACAATCGGCGAGGGCGGCATGCCATGAAATTGACATAATTGGATATATGTTGAATTTCAAGATGGTATAAAAATATTTTTACTGAAGATATTTTCTCAAGTAAACGACAGAAACATCAAACTACGAATTAAAAAACTGCCAGTGTTCAACTGTCAGTAAAAAAGTCAATTTTAGATAACCTTTGAGTCAGCGGCTAACGATGATAATTATCGCCATTGACCAAATATGAGTTTTTCGCCCCCCCCCCCCGAGTTCCCCTCAGTGACTTAGTGGTAAATGGCGACCGGGTTATTGTAATAATTTTTCAGCCCTTATCATATTTGGCTTCAAAAACTGACATAATCGCATTAATGTTTCATCATCTTGAGTTCTTATAAAGTCCTGGGTATTTGTGTGCTCTGCTTTAGGGCTATTGGATCTCTTTTAGATGTCTTCTGGTGTATTTTAAGGTTTCTTTAGTGTTACTGTAAAAGTATTATTTAGTGTAATTTATTTAGTAATTAAATAACGTAATTTTTCTTTTACAACTTCAGAGCTAGACATATACAACAACATTTTAAAAATTCCAGTTCAATATTGTTAATATTCAAAAAGTTATCGGTATTGCAGCCAGGGGAATTTCGGTACACTCTAAGAGAAACTAAATGATAAGGTCAATGCACAAACTGAAATTTAGTAAACTTGAATCCTCGAATAGTTATCATCGAAATGCAATTTAAATTATTTATTTAATTTATTAGTATACATGTGTATTCAGTAAATACAAATATTAAAAAAAGGGGAATAAAAAGGTGAAAGGGTAAAAAATAATAGTATACAACGACAAGAAGTAAGAATCTGGTGAATGACTTCATCAGAGGCCAGACATTCATGCAGATTCAAAAGTGGAATAGGTTTTCTGTAGAGGAAAAAGACTTTACGGTCTGAATTTAATATCCTCTTTTGGCCTGAACCTAAACCGGAATGTATTGGAAAGAAAAACATTTACCCACAAAGAAGAAATTGAAGACAATCTTCAGAACAAAGTGTAAAAAGAAGGGATTAAAATCTTACCTCTTATAACATGTTTGAAAACAAAGGAGTGACGCGCTTGTGTGTTATAATGTAAACAAGGCAAATAGATGCGTGCACGTATCTCCATCTAGTGAGAGAAACACTAACAAAAGATTTGAAATTTTTTCTAAAGGTTTTTTAGGGTTTTTTTTATTATATTACATTTATTTTTTATATAAAATTTTTTTGATGTTTTTATGCATTTTTATAATTTTTATTATCAATTTTTTAATGTTTTATTATTTTTATTTTCATTTTTTTATTTTCATCATTTAGTTCAGAAAAAAGGCAGGTGAGCCAATAAAAATGAAAGAGGGTGTGTGATGAGTATCAGAATAACTAGCAGTGCAAAGGAGAGAATGAGAGTTAAATATTGTAAATACTTTAATTATTAATAATAAAGTAGTGTACTGGGTAGCCGTTTAGTTTTAAATTAATATTTAAATTATCAATGGCTTTGACAATAGCAGAATGGTTGTTGCAGATATTTTTGATTCTTTTAACTTGAGAGTGGATAGTTTTTTTTAATGACTTTTAGGTTGAGATTGGTATGATAATGACAGAGAGAAATGGCTCTAAAATTAAAGTCATTTCTCTTGTCATAGATACCAACCGAAATGCTTGAATCTATAATTTTGATAACAAGATCTAAATAATTACAATTATTGTTATTATTATTGATTTTATTCAGTTTCAATTCTTCCGGATAGCAGTTAATTAAAGTGTCCAGGTTGTCAAAGTCAAATACAATAAGGTCATAAATGCAACGGTAAGCAGAAATGAGATTATTTTTAATAAATTTCCTCTCGAATGTGTGAAGAAAAACATTCGCCAGTGCGCTGTCTGTCTGTGTCTATCATTCTTTGCCTTTTTAGATATTCTTATCTTTTTGTCTTTTTAGATATTCAATGCATGTGTATTCAGGATATTCAACTTTCATAAAATTTAATTTTTTAAGACCTTTTGCGCATGCGCAGTAAAATGTTATTTACTACAAGTATTCGTATTTCCTCTAATATTCAAATTATTTAATTCAAATTTTGATACAATGCCTCCTTTACATATTGTCAAATATTCTGTAATTTTCGTACAATTTGGTTGAAAATTCTGCATGTTATAATCAAAAACCCTGCGAAAAAATTTGGGATTTTTTAAGGAAACCTTTATATCTCTTGGAATATTCATGCTATTTTTACGAAAATATATGTAAATATTATGGACATCAAGCAAAACCATTACTAAAGTTTCAACTCATTATCAGCTTTCTGTGAAACGGGATGGGCCAAAATAATTTTCGTCTTCATCAATTTGTGGATAGTCCCTAAATGCCCTCGCGACCGAATCTTCACTGAAAAATGTGATTTCCAACGATTGTACGTCCCACGATTCTCTGCAACTGATTCCGAACCATCGTATTCTTATTAAGTCCAAATTTTTCGAAATCTTAAAAATGGTCCTTAATATTTGTCCATCATTGTATATAAAAGAAGGAGCCACTCACTGACTCATCAACGAATCTCTCAAACCACTGAAACTAGAAACTGGAAATTTAGCAGGAGGTTGCTTCTTGGATAGTAGATGCTTACTAAGAAAAGATTTTCGAAATTTTAATTAGAAGCTTTATTAATTAAAAATTACCCTAAATTGTAAGGTTTCTCCGCAATAACTTCATAACATATTATCGCACAAAAATCATTTTAACATCGTCTTAAAGTTAACAAAATTAGCTTTTCAATGATATGAATTTCATTTCCATCCGATATTCTGTTTAATTTTAATTAATTTTTGAAAGTGCTTTCAAACACAATTTCTAACAATGTTTTATTGTTATCATCTGCATCTTTTCTTGGAGCATGCGTGGATTTTATCCCGATATGAAAATATTTTATCCCGAGCAACAAGGTAACAATAATGTGTTACTATGCGGACGAAGTCGTGGGCATCAGCTAGTGTTGTTATAAGAACAATGGTACTGTGTACACTTCTGGATCCAATCTAATTTTCTGTGTATATTTCAATGGGAAAAAAGAAGTTCCACATAAGCAGAAATATTGAAGCGAGTATCCACAAGCCAACAAGCCTTTTCTAAGAGACAGTCGCAAAAAAAGAAGGGATTCTCGCTTCCCCCTCCCATCACTTTTTAAGAGAATGCATGCGCTGATACTGGACGACGCCTGCGAATGGCACTAAGAAGATGAGCTTGAATTTCACAATCATTCCACACCATATAAATGGCATGGTAGCACTCTACACCATTCCATTTTACACCCATCCACTTAGGTAGATCATTCACGGGATGGACCACGCAACCCATCAGCTACGGGCACACCGATCTGCTAACGAGCACATCTGTCTCTTGTGTCCGACAGAACTGCGAAGAAGTGAATGAGGCCCATATGCCACACTGGGTATCAGTGAAAGAAGATTACCGAAAACCCAGTGTTAAATCAATAAAAAATTTAATTTAACATACAACATGTGGAAAGAACAAGTTCTTATAATACTTCGTATGCTCATACTGTTTCAATAAAATGCGGGAAATATTGCATGATATTTAAAGTGAACTTTTTTCAAAGAAATTCCGTTATTAAAACTCTTCGATATATAGTAGCAGGAGGAAGTGTACTGTATCCAGTGACGGCTTGTTCATTATATCTGCAGAGATGCAGCACCCCCTGAAAATAAGTAATACCTCGAATATGAACATCTTTCAAGCTGTTCTTCACCTTAAACTGTCCTTTTTTAACTAAAAGGTTGTGAAATGGTTTATATCGTCTGTTGACAACTCAACATTTTCCGTGGTTTAAAATATAAATGGCTACCCAGAGAAAAAGGACTTTCCTGATTAAATAATAATTGAAGTGAGTATGTGTACAAGTGGGGAAGTTTTTTTGAGCAGCATTTCATTGAAAAGAGTGCATGTTTGAAATTTTTGTTAAAAAAGCAACAATTCTAGAATTTTTTGTAAATTTAGAAAAAGGCTATCTTATTAATTTTAAAAACTAAAAGTAAATAATTATTATGGGTTTTAATTTTGAATATTCAATATGAACATATTTTAAGACACTTTTATCTATAATATGACCTTTTTACTTTCTCGTATACGAAGTATACAAAGATAAAGTATTGTAATCGTCAAAAAATTCGAACTCGATATTATGACGAATCTCCACGTTTTAGACCTCCCTGAGTCCGAAAAACACAATTTTGGAATTATGTCTGTTTGTCTGTGAATATGATAACTCGAAAACTATTAGACCTACGGAGATGAAATTTGGTATGTGATCTTTACACATAATATGTAGGTTTGCTTCAAATTTTGGACAAAATCCGTCTACGGGAAGTCTGTCTGCCCGCGTTCATGTGAACACTATAACTCAAAAACTTGAATAGCTAGATGGATAAAATTTGGTACACAGTTTTAACATCATGAATGTAGGAAATTTGGTATGTGGCCTTCTTACCTTAATTGTAGATTTGTGTCCAATTTTTGTGTCAATCCTTTTTAAAAAGACATTAAAATTGCATAATCAATTTTTCTAATCCGTTTCTCCATATGCATGCGTACTGGTAGCAATCTCTGTGCACGCGGAAGGATTACGTCACTTTGTCCTTGAGCTGGCAAGAGTGGAACGTAGCAGTGTGTGATAGATGCGTTTTAAACGGTACGCACCACTTTGAATTTGATTCTTTATCTAAATATTTTACAATCACTATAATCTACAACGAAAAACCTTCTGATAGTCATTGGATTCTGGGTTACAGTAGGTTCGAATTTTTTTATCCACGAAGGGGGGAATGGAAACAGCACCTTTTGGGGGAAGTATAAGAGAAAGTTTAGGGGAGACCACTCCCGCTGGTTTAGCTAAAAAAAGGACATATTATGGATCAAATGTTATTAAATCTTCTCTCGACAACTCATATTGTCTGTGGTTTAAAATATAAATAACAACCCAGAGAAAAAAGCTATATATCTCCTGACTAAAAAATAATTGGAGTGAGTATGTATACCAGTGGGGAAGCTTTTTTGAGCAAATTTCATTGAAAGGAGTGAATGTTTAAAATTTTCGTTAAAAAAGCAACAATTTTGGAAAAATTTGAAAAAGGCTATCTTGTCAGTTTTAAAAATCTAAAACAAAATAATTAATTTGTGTTTTAATTTTTAATAGCTAATATGAACATATTTTAAGCCACTTTCCTCCCTAATATGTCCATTTTTTTATCTAAAAGGTTGTGAAATGGGATATATCATCCTTTTTTGTGGAAACACCAAACATTTTTGAAGATTTTGAAAAAAAAACTATCTTGTCAATTTTAAAAAGCTAAAAATACTTAATTATTATGGTTTCAATTTTGAATCGTTAATATGAGCATGTTTCAAGCTACTTTTCTCTTTAACTTGTCCTTTTTTAGGTAAAAAGGTGGTAAAATAGGTCATCTCTCGATAACTTAAATTTTCTGAGGTTTAATATATAAATAACTATCCAGAGAGAAAAGTTATATCTTACTTGACTAATTAATAATTGGAGTGAGTGTGTAACAGGTGGGGAAGCTTTTCTCAGCAGCATTTGATTAAAAATGGGGCATGTTTAACATTTGGGTGGAATGAAATTATGGCAAATAAAACTGTTGAAGATATTGTCAATTGTGTATGCCAAGAAGTTTTAAATGACTGATTTCTGATTGATGTAAATAATTTTGATTTTCAATCATGTTAGAATTATATATATTAGCATTTAAATTTCTTTCTAACATTTACATATATATTTCTGTACTACCAGAAAAGTTTAAGTTTAGAAATTGATGAAAAATTAATGACAAAAATCATGGTATTTCAAATAATTTAAATTTACTTTTAGTAATTATTGTACTTATAATTTCCTATTACCAGCAGAAACGCATAACTGTGTGGCGAGCGAGAAAAACGAGCTGGGATCACATAGCGATCCCGAAAGAATCACAATGTGATTCTTGAGGATTGGCGAGCGGAGCGAGCAGGGGGTATTAATCCCTAGTAAACGCAATAATTTTTTTTAAAATGTATGTGAATTTTTTTTTACTTAAAAAGCAATACGGGCGTCAAAAATTTTTTTTAAAAATTATTTCTTTCCTTTACAGTACTTTTTATAATGAAAAACGTAGATGACATGTTTAGAAAATTGCGTTTTGTAATTGACAGATTTAGTCCAAAATTTTATACTGATAAGCAATTTTGGTTAAAAGAGCACTACCGAACTTTATTGTCATCTCAGCTTCTTCTATTTTTGAATCAGCGTGTTCAGTCACACATCCGAATGCGTAGGTAGGTAGGTATTTGGGGTTTAATGGCGCAAGAGCTATATCTGGCTTTTCTGCGCCAAACACATGGTATTCACGAACGGGTGGAGCAACAGAAAATTTCGAAAACGTATTTTTACAGATTCAATGACATTCAAAACGTAATATTGATCAAATTCAAGAGACTGATTTCTTTGACGATAGCAATTTTTGTTAAATTTGTCTTCTGAAAACTTCGTAATATTTCAACTTCATTCTCACTTATTTCAAATGTATTCGTTTTTTCTTCAGATTTATCGTCTTTACCAATAGCATTAAACTATGCATGTGAACAACAAATGAGTTGAATTTCTACTACATCATTAAATACCGTGACAAGAAAATACTTTTTACTCTAAAAATTAAAACGAAATAAAACATCACATTTTCCCTGATAGTGTACGTTGTTTCCGTTTACCTGTCCCATTTCACAGATCAGCTAAATAAGCATCGAATCACGATGGAATAGTGTGGAAAGCCAACAGACAACCGTTATTGGCGTCGTTAAGTTCTGTTTAAGAGAAACAAATTCATTGATTATTCAGTATTTTAAAACAAAAAAAGAGGATAAATAAATTTCTTGGATTATAGTTATCAAAATGGTACGTATTTATAATAGATTTGGATATTTAATGTTTTATGTGAGCAAGTGTTAAGAAATATTAACTTGTAATACGGTACATTCTGAAAGAACATTTGCGTTATTCTAATATGCGACATGAATAGGCCTAGATGTTGATATCACGATGAACTGAACTTAAGTTTTACTGAAAAACGTGGGTTTTTAAAACTTTATTCTATGTAAAGCGTGGGCCAAAGTAAAGTACAATTATTGCAATATTTTACGTTTAACTAACTAAAGTAAATAAGGTAATGGATCATGCTATGGGAATTGCTTGAACAAAAAAGAATTCTATTTATCAGAAATAATGCCATTTAATTCTTCAAAATATTTTATTTGTCACATGAGTTTTCAAATATTTCCTATTAGACTTCATTTCCTTTTATTATCGATTTACTAGAAAAATGAAAGATTCGATACAAGTTATAATTTGACTCATATAGCTCAACTAAAAATAACATTTTTGTTATTCAAAAAAATTGCTTTCAAATTTCCAGTGAGATAATTACTATGTGCAGAATAAATGAAATAATTTTTTTTTTAAACACGCTTTTATTTAGTGCATTAAAAGATGGATTTTTAATTTTAATTATTTTCTACTTTTTAGTCAGTAATTAATAATTCATTACTATAAATATTATATATTTTATAATTTTTTAACGAAGTAACAAAACTTTTATAAATATTTACACTGCTTTCTCCGCAACAAAACAAAATAGCTGTTGCCATTTATTCTCTAAAAAATTAATCGTTATTTACATTGTAATATATAAAAATTTTCAAAACTCATTCATTTAAAATTAATGTCTGTGTGCAATTCCTCTTCCATCATATTTCGTTTTGGATAACTATTCCATCAAATTTTGCATAGCATCCACCGCTACTATCGAATGCCAGTGGTGGATTGGTGGAAAGGTTTTAACGTCCAGTTACGTCACTCGCAGGAAACACAGTGACGACAACTACTTAAAACTTAAGATATCCATCGAATAGACTCGACTGAGAAATTTTCGTTTTTAAATCCCATAAAGAATGTCTGGAACCACCATTGCATAC
>BGPR01045231.1:542-12388 GCA_013235015.1 Araneus ventricosus | reverse complement strand
AAATTTCCTGTTCCTAAAATAATTACAGTTTCCTGGAATTTTGGAATTCAGTTCCTGACAGTAACCTGGAATTATGGAATCCTGTTCCTGCAGGAACGTGAGGACGCATATTGAAAAAAATTTAATGATTCCATTTTAATCAAAAAAATTTCCTGTTCCTAAAATAATTACAGTAACCTGGAATTTTGGAATCCTGTTTCTGCAGGAACACGAGGACACATATTGAAAAAGTTTAATGACTCCATTTTAATCAAAAAAAAAAAAAATTCCTGTTCCTAAAATAATTACTTTCCTGGAGTTTTGGAATCCTGTTCTTGACAGTAACCTGGAATTTTGGAGTCCTGTCCCTGCAGGAATGCGAGGACACATATTAACAGTCATTAAAATTAAAATATAGATTTAATTGACGAAATGATTACAGATTAATTATGTACAAATGTGACTCGTATCTAGAACATAAACGATTACAGCACCTAGATATTCGTCTTTGACATCTTACACATAGTTTATGTCCGTCTGACATCTCAGGGGTCGATCCAGGTTTTTTTTAGGAGCTTTTTCTGGGGGAAAAAAAATTGTGAAAAATTATTTTAACATGTAAAACCTTCAATTTTAGCAGTCATATTCCTATATTTTACGTTTAATATCAAGTGTTTCATTGAACCAAATATATGCAGTAATTTGATATAATACCGAAAATAAAAAAATACTTGTATATATATTTTGTCAGCAATGCCACATTCAAAAACTTGTAAAAGAGAAGTCCGATTTAAAAAAAGGGTCGTTTTTGTGAATTTGAGTTTTGTGAAGGGGGCGTTTTTTTGGAAGAGGATTTTTTTGAAGGGGGCGTTTTTATGAAGTGGAATTTTGTGAAGGGGTCGTAAAACGACCTCAATTTTCGCCTGGATCGACCCATGTATCTGTTCCCTAAAAAACACAGTTCTCAGTTCTTGGAGCTCGTCAAGCTTCTTTCAATTCGAGCGTCTCTCGAATCTATCTCACATAAATCTACGCTTGTTGTTCCTGGTTAGATGGAAAGGGTAGAGGGCGCTTCTCTCTCCTGTAGTGTTGGTGTGGTGGTCCCACAGGAATCAGACCGCGGAGGCCTAGAGTTAAGGCCTTGAGGGTTTCAAATTCGAAATCGCTCAAGATCTGCCGTGTATGTGGGCCTGTTGTTTGTTAAATCATACGTAAATTTTCCCTTTGGTGTGGTGCGGAAGTTTGGAAAGGGGGTGCCAGCTCAGGTGTCGTCCTGTCATTTGGCCGCGATTAAAAATTACGAGGTCTGTTACAAAATAGTCGTCGTGTTGCTTCAAAACGAGACGTTAGTATAACTAAGCGCCTAAAGCTAAACTGGACTAATTTTTAAAGAATCTTGTTCCCGGAATAATTGTAATGAAACTTTCTGTGCTTCACCTTTAAGAACAATCTTTGTCCTCTTTCTGTACTTCACCTTTAAGAACAATCTTTGTCCTCTTTCTGTACTTCACCTTTAAGAACAATCTTGTATTAACTAGAAAATCACCTGTCATGGGATGACGGATGCAAATTGCCTCTTCATTCGAGAGATTTCCTTTCAAATTTAACGTGTTTATATAGATATATATGCGAGAGAAATGTTTAACATTAATTGGAAACAAATAAAATAATCATATGTTTTATGACAGGAAATATTTATTTTATATTTACATATTTCTTTATTCAAAAACCTCTTAGTAAACAACATTCAGTATGAAGTACAGGGTGTTCATTAATTATTGTCGGGGTGTCCGTACCTCATAACTTTCGAATAAAAAATATTACGCAAAAACCGATTACGTATTCGTAAATTACAACTCAAAGAATTTTACGTGGCAACAATGCGATCTTAGCGCATTTGCAGTCTGGGTAATTATGACGTCATAAATAAAAATGGCGACCATGCAAGAAGAAGCAATGTGTGTATTGTGGTTTTTCGAAACTAAATCACTCATAACTACTCAACGTCGCTTCAGGACCACGTACAAGAAAGATCCTCCTTCGGATAATTCTATCAGACGCTGGTTAACACAATTGCAGGAAACTGGAAGCGTTCTACACCGAAAGGGAGCGGGAAGACCGAGCACTTCGCAGGAAAATGTTGATCCCATCCAAGAAACGTTTACTCGCAGTCCACGCAATGTTTGTCAAGAACATTGTGTACAAGACCCCTGTGCCCTCCCTTGATGAACTGAAGCGCAGAATTGTTACTGCGATCCAAAATGTTACCCCACAAATGCTGGAGAACTTGGAGGGAAATCGAATTTCGTCTCGATGTGTTACGAGCCACGAAGGGCAGCCATGTGCAAATTCATTAATCTTTTTAATATCATTAATAAAATTCTTTGAGTTTTAATTTACGAATACGTAATCGGTTTTTGCATAATATTTTTTATTCGAAAGTTATGAGGTACGGAAACCCCGACAATAATTAATGAACACCCTGTATTTTTCTTTGTTTAACAATTTTTTCTTGTACTTCAGATATCTTTGTGAAAATTTTAACGTTTCCAAAAAATATTATCAAATTAGATCATCACGATTACACTAAATAATCAGATGCATCGTGGCGTCCAAACTATACCACGCGCATGATATACCACTGACGTGATTTATTACTTTCTATTAAAAAATGGAAATTAATTTGAAATATATGAATAATATAATTTAAAATTTCTCGGGAACTATTGATCATAGCGAGATAAAATTTGCTATCGATTGATATAAAATTTATTTCACTATTTTAGAGCTAGTAAATTTGAAATTAGAACAATTACTTTTGAGTAGCTTTTCGAAAAGCCATTATAAACGAGGATAGCATAAATTAAAATCTGCTGACTGGGGGAAATCGAAGAGCGATTGACGAGCAGCTGTAGAGAGGGAAAGATCTCTCCTCCCTACCTTCGTTCAGTTAGCGTCCTTTTAAATACAAGTGAATGGCGTGCCTGTATTTTTCGATTAAAATGGGTAGGAAAAAAACCGGGCTTAGGACAAATGGCATGGCTATACAAGTGAATGGCCGGCTTAAAAGGCCTCGCGAAGTTCGGTATTTGGGCAGAAGGCCGCAGAAGCAGAATCTTAAAGGTTCTGTAATTGTTATTCTATTACAGACAGGCTCAAAAAGGCAACATGTGGTCTTAAGGCCGTAGGTTCTCCACTCCTTTTCTATGCATTGATACCTTATTCATCGCTGTAAGTTTTGTATTAGTCGAGTTAAAGGGATGTTAACTACATAAATGTATGGGAACTTTTTTGTCGTTTTTGTGAATTATTTTTTCCCCTAGAAATGTTGAAGAATTTGAAAGAAGGCTCTGTTGAAGGTCCAGCTACCCAAAGCTTTTTTAAAAAAATTTAGTGACGTAACGTTAACAGTGGTAAAAAGATGTTACTGGAACTTTTGATAAAAAGTTAAAATTGGCTTTTGTTTCATTACAACACTGTAAAGCATTGTTACTAATTTTGTTTAAAATTGATGTTGCAAAATTTATTAAAATTAGAGAAAAAAATTGAAGAAGTGAAATTGGTGTCATTGAAAAACTATTATTATTTTTAAATTTTAAGATGGCATAATAATAATGGTTTTTGCGCGATAACATCAACCAAAGTTATCGAGGAAAAATTTCGATTAATTCCTAATTTATTAAAAATCTAATTAAAATTTTGAAAAAAAAAACCCTCATTTTCTTAGTTAGCACTACTATCCAGGAAGCAGCTATGTGCCAAATTTGGTTAGCTCTAGGTCCAACGGTCTATCTACCAGGGCCGGACGAACCCGCTGGTTTACTTGGTGCCCCGGCACAAATTAAACCATCGGGAGTAGCCTCCCCTAAACTTTCTCTTATACTTCTCAAACATTTAGTATTTCCCTTCCCCCTGCATGGATAAAAAATTCGAACCTACTGTAACTCAGAATACAATGACTATCAGAAGGTTTTTCATGGTAGATTATAGTGATAGAAAAATATTTAGGTGAAGAATCATATTCAAAGAGATGCGTATGTATTAAAACTTAGCAATATTTATTCTCTATCAAACTGGAGCAATGCAAGCTCCGCGTGCGGAGGAGAAAGCAGGAGAAAATAACCTCCTTTCGTTATCGCTGAATAGCTTGTGCATGCGCAAAGATTGCTTCCAGTACGAAAGTAAAACAAGGACAAAGTGACTTAATCCTTCCGCGTGCACAGAGATTACTACTAGTACGCATGCGTATGGAGAATCGGATTAGAAAAATTGAATATGCATTTTGAACGCCTTTTTCTTAACCGATTGAAACGAAATTTGGGCACAGATCTATAATTAATGTTAGCTACCATCATACCAATTTTTGTTTATCTAAGCCAAAGCGTTTAGGAGATATAATTTTTACAAGTATGCGATTATACAGTCCGACAGACAGTCCACCCTTCGAAGGATTTCTTCCAAACTTTGATACGGACCTACATTCATGATGATAAAACTGCGTACCAAATGTTATCCATCTAGCTATTGAAGTTTTTGATTTATAGTGTTCACATGAACGCGGACAGACTTCCCGTTGACGGATTTTGTCCAAAATTTGATAGAAACCTACAAATTATGTGTCAAGTTCACATACCAAATTTCATGTCACTGTATCTCTAATAGTTTTCGAGTTATCGTGTTCACAGACATACAGACACACAGACATAATTCCAAAATTGTGTTTTTCGGACTCAGGGAGGTCTAAAACGTGGAGATTCGTCAAAATCTCGAGTTCGAATTTTTTGACAATTGCAATAGTTTCTCTTTGTATACGAGAAAGCAAAAAATCGAGGGTCGCAAAATTACCAAAAGAAAATGAGAAAAAAAATCACAACGGAATTTCTGGATTAATTATAAAATTTTTTCAAAAACATTAAAGCAATCTAATTTTATGTAATACTAATGACCACAAATTTTCAAGGCACTATTCTAGTAATCTCTATATATGAAGAGCAAACATTCAAACCGTGTTTTCTCCAAAAAAAGAAAAAATGAGTTAGTTATTTTTCTTTGAACTCAACATTAAATAGTACAACTGTATACTATTATTTTCAACTGAAACAAGTTTTATCCCATTATAAACCTACTTAGAAAATTGAGGTTTCAATCAAAAAGTATTACCTGCAGAGCTTGTTTACTGTTTCCTGAAAAATTGTATCTGAAGGAGAAAGCATGGTTTTAATGTTTGCTCCTCATATAAAAGACAATGTCTGTGTGTCTTTGTGCGGTACAGCGCAGACACCGCTGCACCTATAGGTACGAAATTTGGCACAAAGGACAGGATTCGAAACACCTCGAAGCGATTTTTTCGATTCTCCAAGTTGAATTTTCGTTATTCAATGTTTTATCGATTTTTTCGCCTTTTTTCAGCGAAGTTACGTACTAAAATTGTTGAAAGTCCGGAAGTTTGAAGAAGTACAGAAATATTTTTTATACCACCTGAATCGTTATTTAATATCCTCCACAACGAAGCCAATTTCAAATCTTTACAATAATTAGACATTGCTTCCATTTAGTTCCGTAGGGGCGCAATTTTTTACACTTTTCCACGGAGCTGTTCAGAAGCTAAATCCGGTCCTGCTATCTACCCTGTACCCTGCATTCTGTGCGTTATGATTTTTACATCGCGCAAATTGCAGAAAGTGTGCAGCCTAGAAACATTAAATCATATGAAAAAGTCGACCTTCCGTTCCTTAAATAGCCTTATTTGCAACTGATGAATTGCAGTACGCGGAGATTTTTCCACCCTGTACAAACATCGTTTTTTATACGGTCTCCACCTCTTCTGCGACCCAGAGAGGGAAATAAGAAAGAAAGAAAAAGTAAACACCATGTATGCCGAAGAAAGTGTTCTTTTGAAGCGGAAATGTCTCGTGTGATGTTATAAATTGTGTAGCGAATGCCCCGCTCTCTGGTTGGCGGCGATGCAATCTTCTCCCCTCCGTGTTAAATCTTCCGAGAAGAGGTCAACTGACAGAAGTCAGATCGTTTGATTTTGCCAGCATGTCCGACACTTTCTACCATGCGCGGCGCACATCTGTATCATACTAAGTAGACGCTGTTGAAGAGAGCCAGCCGCCGGGTCTTTTATTATATTGGCCTCTTGTTTTTCGCGACAATACTTAAGAAGTCTACTCATGCAGGATCGTACTTTGAAAACGAGTTGCGACGTTTGTTTTTCCAGGACTTGTTTATTATGTCTGTTCTCTCTTGACAGGAAATATTTTCGTTTTTTCGGAAAATACAATGCTTATGATCTAGCTTGATTTATGAATTTTTAAAACTGTAAACTCGTATATACTTTTTAACGTAGGACTGCGTTCCTTCCATTGTGGAGTCTCGGGAATTATTTTGATTCGCACGCCAAAACGCCATAAATAACGTTGTATGTGAGATCCTCTATATCTCGGTAACTACGTATGTTAAAAACATAACTAATGTCTTATTTTAGAGATAAAGGGTAACAACAGAAGTTACAAAAAAAAAATGAAAATCGGAATTGTAGTTCAGCGACTACTGAGTCGCAAAGTTGGGCAAAAATACGCTTGAGTTGGTGACGCGATCCTCTATTTCTCGGTAACTACATATGTTAAAAACATAACTAGTGTCTTAGTTTAGAGATAAAGGGTAACAACAGAAGTTACAAAAAAAAAAAAAAAAATGAAAATCGGAAAAGAGTCACGCGAGTAAAGTAGTCCTACGCCATTAACATCAGCGGCTGTTTAGACAGCCTCCCGTCATTTTTTAATGTCATTTATGACACCGTATAGATGGTCTAATGAGAGACTTCCAGGTTGTGTATAAAAACAATCATGTTTTTAATTTATAGAGTTCAAATTCCGAAATGTCTGCTGTTTAACATATCTACGTTTCATCGAATTAAGATGAATCCCGCGCTGTTCATTTTTTACTTTCTCAGATGCGAAATTCGGCCTTGGGATTTGATTTACCTCCAAGTTCAGACCACCCCGAGTACGAAAAAAATATTTCTAGAATTATGTTTGACTGTCTGTCTATCTGTAAACACGATAACTAAAAAACAGAACAGAACGAGTTAGATGGATGAAATTTAGTATAGGCAGTAATTCCAAACTTTTTTTATTTGCAACACCTTTGCTGAATCCAGATTTTTTCCAAGGCATCTTTTGCAAAACTCCAAGGTCTTTTTTTTAATTATTTTCTCGTATACGAAGTATACAAAGAGAAAGTATTGTAATCGTCAAAAAATTCGAACTCGAGATTTTGACGAATCTCCACGTTTTAGACCTCCCCGAGTCCGAAAAACACAATTTTGGAATTATGTCTGTGTGTGTGTGTCTGTGAACACGATAACTCGAAAACTATTAGAGCTACGGGGACGAAATTTGGTACGTGATCTTTACACATAATTTGTAGGTTTCTATCGAATTTTGGACAAAATCCGTCTACGGGAAGTCTGTCTGTCTGTCCACGTTCATGTGAACCCTATAACTCAAAAACTTAAATAGCTAGATAGATAAAAGTTGGCACACAGTTTATAATCTGGAATGTAGGTCCGTATCAAATTTTGGACCAAATCTAATGATTTGGTCCAAAATTCTAAGGTCTAAGGATTCACTGTCTGTCAGTCTGTATAATCGCATACTTGTGAACACGATAACTCTTTAACGCAATGACTCAGATGAATAAAAATTGGCATGAGATCTTCTAACCTTAATTATAGATCTGTGCCCAATTTTCGTTTCAATCGGTTAAAAAAATAATCTCCGTCGGCAAGCCGCAAGGCAAAGGTAGATTCTTTTAGTCTGGGGATATAAGGAAAAGAACATTTCGCCCTCTATTTCCATACGGATTACAGCTACAAGAGGGTGGAAGAGACTGCAAATGAGGGATACAAGGGTAATGAGGGGTAACATGCATAGGTTGAAAGGTACTTTAAGTTAGGGGGGAGGGATGGGAAAATCAATTTTCACCTCATAACTTCTAAGCAATTGCACAGGATTCGTACGCGTTCTTACAAGTCCTTAAAAGTCCTTACTTTTACATTTAGTCCTTAAAAGTCCTTACAAATCCTTATTTTTATGCCCCATTTTTAAAAAGTCCTTACTTTTTGCCACCTCAGCTAGAGCAAAATACTTGCAGTATTTAGAAAGTGAAAGATCCAAAGAAAAGACTGAAACAAAACAACTGAAACGAAAAGCTCTAGAGGAGGAAATAGATTTTTTAAAACAAAAGAAAATGTTCCAAACCAAATACACCAAACAAATGGGGAAGAAAATGATTTAGCTAATGAGGCTGAAAAATCAAAGGACATAAATTTATTGATTCAATCGCATGAACTAAGAAAAACAATTACTGAAAAGAAATTAAAATAAATACCTTGGAATTAAAATTGAATGAAAAACGTTTGGAATTAAAAGATATTTAATTTGATTACCAGTTTCATGTTTTTTTCCATTAATTTATTAACTTATATTTTTAAGAGTTTTTGTTGTGTTAAATTTGTAATGTATCTTCTATGTTTTATATTATACTTTATATCTAATAGATTAAATTTGCAAAAATGAGACATTTTATTTAAAAATGCGTGTGACAATTCGTTAAGTTTATTCAATTTAGAGGTCCTTATTTTTTTGGTTTTTTTAGTCCTTAAAAGTCCTTGATTTTCTTTTATGGAAATGTGTATGAACCCTGTTGCAGCTATCGAAAATTTTAGGTACTAAAATTGTTCGTTATGATAAGGCGATAATTCGCCTGATTTGATTTTTCTTTCTATCTTCAATTGGAAAGGAATTATGGGGAAATAGGTCACACACAAACAAATTATTGAACAGATTTGAATAAATTTAATAATTAGGAATCGATGAGGATGCTGATCTCAACACATTTTCTTAAATCGTAGAATTAAGCTCGCCACAGCTACCCTCATTTCCTTTTTCCACTCTGTTTTTCGCGCGATACTTTGATTTTATGACAGCAACTGTTATAAAATCGAAGACTGTCAAACTGTCGACAACCTAACTTCGCACATAAGAAGTAGCGTATGGATTAAAATTCTCCGAGCTTTACTAGTTACGAAAGTTATATAATACAGTAGAACCCCGCTAATCCGAAATTCCGGTTAATCAGAACCGATTTTATTTTCGAAAATTATATGTAATTGAAAAGATAATCTGAAAAGATTTAAATATACATACGAAAAACAAAAAAGGACTTTTTCAGCACGCATAATTTTGTAGGAGAGACCGGGGCGCATATAACCGACCTTTACTTCAATTCGGACCAGAGAAAAGAACGGAGCTCGCTGATTGGTTAGCTCACTGACGTCACGCCTTCCCACCCAATTGCAAAACTTACAAGTCACACGCTCTCTAGAAGGCAAAATACTTATGAATTAAAATGTATAATTAAGAAAGAAGGAAAATCATAAGACCAGCAATATTTATTTCAATAATTCCAATATTTGATTTATTCTCGAAATGTGTTAAAAATATACGTATACATGTCTTATTTTTGTTTAATAGAATTTCTTAAAAAAGGTTTAAAATTATGTAGATCTCATAAATTAATACTGTTATATTTTATGTTAAATATTTTAAAAAGGGTACATCATAAAGAATAAAAAAAGTGCACTTTTGAGACTAAAAAATGTCTCTTAATATGCAAACTAAAGAAAGTAATTAAAATTTATAAGCTCACGCATTGCTTATTTCCTACCAGGCTTCCAGTTCGGCGAAATAAACATGACGTCATGAAGACGCTAAGGGAAGCAGCCAATCAGCGAGCTCGGTTATTTTCTATGGCCCGAATTGAAGTAAAGGTCGGTTACATGCGACCGGGGCAAGTTTACACAAGGCTTATATTTCACATACCATTGGTCGGGGGGGCACTACATGTCAATTCTGAGGAAGTGTCTCGGCCTCCATAATACTCACGCAAGTTTGGAGTCAGTTTTGAAAGTGGGTCGTAAAGTGGACAACATTTTCTGATTTTTTACCATTTTAGTAAATTTGTACCCTTACTTATTGGTTTTAATAGAGCTCGTACTATTTGAATATTATAATTTATTATGGATTATCCTCTTAGGTGTTTCTTTTGTGGTTATTTTAAGCTATTTAATTGATTATTTGTATCATGAATAAAGCTTATATGCTGAGTTATAACAAAAAAATGGCGATGGGGCAAGTTTACACACTGTTTAAACTTGCCCCATCGCCATTTTTTTTGTTATATCTGGCACAAGTGGCACTTGAGTTACAAAGTTATTCCCAATACCTGAAGATGTGAGGCCATTTCAAAAAGAAAGGCCAAGGAAAAGAAGTAACGGAGGTAGGAAAAAAAAGGCAAACATCAGTTCTTACAGATACACCTGTAAAAAATGTTTTACATATAGAAGGAGAAATCAATAAAGAGGCAATTAGCATCAGCCCATCATCTATGTCTCAGTCAGTGAGCTCCACTATAACACGTTATAATAATGAAAAAAACAGTGTGGATAAAAAATTTTAAAATGAGAAAAACCTTGTTCTGAAAGAAAATTTGGGAAATTTTGAGCGTAAAAAGAAACAAAAAAAAATCAAGAAAATTTTTGAATTTGATGGCGATGAAAACTGTTTGTGTATTTACTGTTCAAATCCATACGAAGAATCAAGATCTGGCGAAAAGTAGGTACAATGCACCAAATATAAGAGGTGGGCTCATGAGGACTGTTTTACCAATGGCAATTCAAAATATTTTGTTTGTATAAATTATGAGAGAGATTTTGAAAACTATTAGGATTCACCGTAATTGTTTATAATCTATTATGTACTCTTTGAAATAAACTAGGTTTCTTTGTATTTAATTTGTTGTATTTCAATCACAATAAGCCTTGTATTTAATCATTTTTGGTGGTGCGTAAGCTTGCTCCGGTCATGGGGCAAGTTTACACAGGTGACAACATGGTAAAGAAAATGGTAAAATTACAAAAATATAATATTTTAAAGTATTTAAAAATATGCACTACATGCCTTAAAGTCTAACTAATTAATTGGTAATGAAAATGAAAGAAATATTTTAAAGCCTAAAAACAGAAAAATAAAAGTTTAAAAAGTGTATAAACCTGCCCCGGGCTCTCCTATACATTGAAGAAAATAATGCAATTCGCCGTAAGATAAGGTCACTTCATACAGGAGCACATCCATTATTATAATGAAAAGGGAAGACATATTCTCTTTCTATTGAATAAAAGAATTCACGAGAGAGTAGTACTGAGTACTTATAACTTACATTTTTTTAGCACACATCTTTTTACTTTCTCGTATACGAAGTATACAAAGAGAAAGTATTGTAATCGTCAAAAAATTCGAACTCGAGATTTTGACGAATCTCCACGTTTTAGACCTCCCTGATTCCGAAAAACACAATTTTGGAATTATGTCTGTCTGTGTGTGTGTCTGTGAACACGATAACTCGAAAACTATTAGAGCTACGGGGATGAAATTTGGTATGTGGTCTTTAAACATAATTTGTAGGTTTCTATCAAATTTTGGACAAAATCCCTCTACGGGAAGTCTGTCTGTCTGTATGTTCGAGGTCATGCGAACGCTATAACTCAAAAACTTGAAAGGCCAGATGGATAAAATTTTATACACAGTTTTATCGTCATGAATGTAGGTCCGTATAAAATTTCGGGCCAAATCCGTCAAAGGGTTGACTGTCTGTCGGTCTGTATAATCGCATACTTGTTCAGTTTTGAAACTAACTCCCTGCGCATGCCTACTAGTGGCAATGCCTGTGCAAGGAAGGGACGCTCCGAAACTCGGCAGTTTGCCAAAAACAAATTCTGGAGTGATTTTGTAAGGAAGCAA
>BGPR01045230.1:0-12388 GCA_013235015.1 Araneus ventricosus | reverse complement strand
ATGTGGTGCAGAAGCTTGGAGAGGGGACTGCCAGCTCAGTTGTCGTCCTCGCTTTCTATCAGCGGTTCAAAATTGCTAGGTCCGGCCCAAAATAGCCCTCGTGTTGCTTCAAAACAGGACATTAACATAACTAAACTATACTAACCTGAATCGTTAATACCTACGAGACTAATAACGTGTGAGCAGTGGTTGTGTCTACGACGAATAGATCATGTTTGTACGTGTTTCTCGCTCTAGATGTGGGTTGCCTGTGATACATGGCATAGGTGTAGAATCTACGCCTATGCCATGAGACGCACGTGCTTTTACGTGTTAAATATTTTTTTAACAATTTGATTTCTAAAAATAACAAAGAAGTTCCAAAAAATGAAAATTTTATTTTTAATTTAAACATGATGCAATTAGTTACTTATTAAATTAATCGTTTTTTTCTAGGAAAACAAGTTTTAAAAAGCCTTCAGAAAAGACATGGACACTGGACGATTTAAAGAACAGAAAAGAGATTGAAATTTAACTCATTGAAAATGCTTGTTGTAGAAGAGATTGCAAAGATGAACAAAAAGTACAACAACAGAAATAGTGACAATGGCATGTTTATAAAAAACGTCTATCTGCAAATGTATTTGCTTATATGCTTGACTCTCAGAAAAAATCTAGTGAAATTTGAAATGAAGTAAGCAAAACAACAGTTAAGAATACAGTAACATATGGAAATGCCACGTTTAAATGCAAGTGGTTAATAATAGTAATAAACTGAAATAATAAACTAGCAGGAATGCTCTCTCCATGATATCCTCTTCTATTTTCTTTCACAGGGTGTCCTGATAAAAGTTTCAGAAAGTGATGGCTTATAAATTACGGAAATACTAATTAGCATTTAAAAATACTTATTTATATAAAAAGAGGGTCTCACTAAGATTTTCAATATCAATACAGTTCGATGTGTATGCCTTTTATATCATGACAAACGTCTAAATGGAAATCGAGTTTTCACCAATTGTTTCGTAGTACTGTCAAACGGTGTGACTTTTCATTGTGGAGGTAACTTTGCACCAATATAAAATTTTCGTTAAAAATTTAAATAGAGAACAACCGGTAAGGAATACGGTTTTCAGAATTTTCTTCTCGTTTCTTAGCAACACTGACTGGTGTATGTGATTCCTTAATCGAATACAGGGCCAGATTTTTTATACAGCCAACTAGGCCATGGCCTACGGCGCAGATGCCCGGGGGCGTATGTACAGAAGAAATAACAACCGAATATTTTGTGTTATTTTCAGAAGGCCATGTGAAAAAATGTGTTTGAAGCTAAAATTCATTTCATTAAATGTGTTGAGCTATCCAGTTTTTGTCTTCTGTGGATCTTATCGTCTCTTACCTTTGAATTTTTTGCATTGAAAGAGATTTAAAAAGACTTGACTACTTCAATGACCATTCGAGTCCATTCAAGGATAAAGTGCGAAGGAAGAAGTTTTTTTAGGTATTTTCAAACGATTTCTAGAAATGGAGTATTTTTGTAAGAGTTATTACTATGCGATTTCATAAGAGGAATAATTTTGAATTAAAAATTTAATGTGGTTCAAAGATTACAAAGATTGTATTAAGTGCTTAAGGGGAAGGAGGGGACATTGATACACTTTTTTTGGAAATCTAAATAATGATAATTAGAACTAATACACTATATTTATACGTTTGTTAATTTAATATAGGATTTCAATCGAATTTTGGTCATTAATGACATAATAAAGTACTTATTACAATTTTTTCCTATAAATGAATTCGTATCAATCTGCCCCAAACTAGGAGTACATTGATGCATACGAAAATATAAAAAATAATAATGATTATAGGTGTGGGATCAAAACAAAATTTCTTTTATAAATAAACTTTGCATTCCCAATAAATGTTTAAAAGCTTAACAAAGTAACAAACTTCAATTTTAATCAAAATTCAATATTTTTATTGAGATTTAAAAAATAATTTATCTCTAAAAATAATAAAGGAGAATGGGTGTATGTGGGTTTAAAAACACTTTGGAGGGAGGGAATGTGTACCCCGAAGATGTTTTTGAAAATTTTAATTAATTAAAAATTAAGGGAAATTTCCGAGATCTTCCTGGATGACTTACGAAAATAATATACCACAAAAATAATTTTCACACCATCTGAAATAGCAAACAATTATATTTCCGATGATATTAATTAAGTTTCCATACAATTTTTTCTCCAATTTTTATAAATTCGTAAAAAATATATTTTAAACTTAATTTACAACAAAACTTTTCATTTTTCAAATAAAATTCAAACTGTTTACATTGTTTAAACAAATACTTAATTGCGTGTTTTCTTTGATAGTTCATTTTTAAGTTTTTTTCCATTTCTAAAGACGATTTTGCAAAGTAGTTGCTGTTGAGGAACATTGATGCACACAGAAGCCTCGTATCAATGTGCCCGGAGTAAATTGTATCAATCTGCCCCAAGTGCCTTTTTTACTTAAAACACGTGGTTACGCAAAAACTACTTCATCACAGGGCCATATGGTGGCACAAATTTAAGTTGTTTTTTTTTCCGACGTGAATCCTTTTAACACCCGCCCGCATGATCCTTTTAACATATATTTGAGGTTTCATACTTATACAACCAGTAGAACCGAAGGTATCGGCCTCTAAGTACCGTCAGTTTAATTTTAAACACCCTTGTATCTCTCAAAAACACGTAAGGTTACACTTGAAAAAATTCTATTTAATTTTCATTTAGTTCATCTAGCATTCTAATCTGGAATGAAGTTATTTTCTTTCATTCTCAGCAATTATTAAAATGCAGTATTAGAGCAGTAGACCCTATAATGGCATCATTATGGTTAATGGACGCTATTGGTATAGTTGTGTTTTCATCATGTAAATAAACTCATTTTCATTTTAACCTCGCATCTTCATTTATCTGAAGCATAAATGATCATAAAACAGTTCGGCACCAATAACTTCATTTCTGTAAGATTCTAATCCTTATAAAATAACTAAATGTCAGTTTTCATTTTCATACAGAAGTAAATTAGACTAACAGCAATTTTTTTTAAAGTCAGAGAATACGTCACTTCAATCACACTACTAAATACGCAAGCACAGTGGCGAATCCAGGATTTGGGTCGGGTCTGGAGGATAAAAAATTTTGTATCGTCATAACGAATGACATCAAATCTCATGGCTTATATAAGCCAAAACGCTTTAACTTTACAGACTTGTCTCACCTGACAATAAGAATCATAAAGAACACTACAATACTTTCTTTAATTTAACAAACAGACACAGTGAAGTAACTAGCCAAAAAATGTTTTGGACCGCGTTAACGTAAGTAAGGGTGGAATGATTGCACAAGTGGGAAAATTTTCAAGCCTGTCATGCCAAAAAGCAATGTTGTCACGTTGTTTTTTAAAGATTAATAAAGAACAAACAACTGGTAGTGATTTTAAATAAAATGAAGAATTCTGGTTCAGCTCTAGGGGTTGCATCCCCATAGCTCCTCCCCCATATTCACCACTGCGCAAGTATCAGGTATTCGCCGAACGAAAATTTAACTTCTTCACTTTAATCAATAACAAAGTGATAGCGAAACAAAGAAATGCAAAAAACAATTTTTCGAATATGTAGGGACGATTTTCTTTAAAATTAACTACAATCTATTAAAAGTCGGTATCGTTTTTGAAAATTATGGAAAAACCCACAAGTTCATTATTTTAAATTCTAGCTTTTAGCACATGAATAAAAATGCGTTTATAAAGACTGTTTTTATTAAATTAATTTATTTAATGTATGTATGGTCTTTTTTTTAAGAAAACAATGCAAATACCAATTCATAGATATGTTATCAAACACATCTCTTTTTTTCAACGATGCATTACAATGAAGATTATCATCATGGTGTCTTAAAAATAATAAATCAATTTGAGTTTAATGTTTAAAGTGATAATTAACTTCATGTATAGTCATTCGTGACGAAAATTAATAACTGACCAGCTTCCTAATTGTCTCCGGGTCTCAGATGAGATGACCTCTCCATCTCCTTACTAATTAAATAGGGAGACTTACCTGTTACGTGGAGTGCAGATATCGCCATATTGATCTCACAGGCACATTGCGCCAAAATTCGTCACACAACATATAATATCTTATTATATAGTAATATCTTATTTTTTCGCGGATATTTATTTTACTTATTTCATGACTTTATCCTGTAAACTTTATCGTTGTGAAAAACGGTTGCCCCTTAAAAATTTGTTTCCGTCAAAGGTAAGGAACAATATACCAGCATGTTTAGTTGAGGTGATGGGAAATTTGATGTCCTACGTTCCGAAAAGTGGAGTATTTGGTTCTGGTGTCTTCGCTGCGTGATGATTTTTTTGCAACGATATACCACTTTTTTCTTTTAAGCATCTCCACGAAGGCCAGTGATTAATTTTAGAATCCTAAAATTAAAGATATCAACTTACCCGTGGGAGAAATCAATTTGAATGGATAAATAGAAAAGAAAATTCTGTGCAAAGCGAAAATTTTGCATTGCTAAATTTCACAAAATACGAGGTCGCATTATGTGCTGAATTGTTTTCCTTCAGGGATCAAGAATATTACAAATAGTATTTTTTAAAAATGACGGGAGGCTGTCTTTTTGAAACAGCCGCTGATGTTAAAGGCGCAGAACTATTTTACTCGCATGGCTCTTTTCCGATTTTCAAATTTATTTTGTAACCTCTGTTGTTACCCTTTATCCCTAAAACAAAACATTACTTATATTTTTAACATATGTAGTTACCGAGATATAGAGGATCTCCCATACAAAGTTCTTCGTGGTATTTTGGCCTGTGAATCAAATTCCTTCCTGAGACCCCAATGGGAGGAACGCAGTCCTACGTTAAAATATTAGGAATTAGTTCTGAATGACTCTGCCTAATATAATACTCTAAAAATTTAAATTTTTTAAATTATAACCAAAAATATACGTAATATCACTAATTAAATAAATATAGAACTAGCATAAACAGATTTGGATGTAAGATTTTTATTTTATTGCAACCGTTGTATTTATAAACAATGATTATAAAATAAAACGGTCTGTTAAAAATTAACTGATGTTTTTTTTTAGTGTTATTCTCATCGTAAAAATATGCACGTGATTTATTGTTGCGAAAATAAATAAATTTCAAAATTATTTTAAAACCTTACAAACATATTATTATAATAACTTTTAAACCTTATTGCCTTAATTTATTAAATTAGCAAACTTGGATGTAAGAGCTAAAATTGCTTCCTCTTTGACTTCAAATTTCATTTTAAACTCGAAATTGTAACGATAAAAGATAATTTAATTAAAAATATTATTCAGAATTAATTCTGATTGTACATGAAATTTAGTAGAGATCCGAACTCTGTAACTACAAAAGATCCCGGGTTCAAAGTTCGCTGTAAGTACAGGTGTTCAAAAAATAACAAAGTGTTACCCGGAAGTTCAGCACTTAGGAATTAAGTGATTAATATTTTTCAGTGCTTCTAAAATGTATTTTTAAAATATTCAGGATACTGTTATATTATATAATATTATTCAGTATAGTACAATATTATTTAATATGGTATAATATTATTTAGTATTATATGACATTATCAAATATTATGAAAAAAACATTTAACAGTATTGAAAAAGTCTTACGTTTTACACTGTTTCAATATTGGGAAAAATATTGTACAATATTCCTTTTTCGAATTTTATGATATAAGACAATCGGTTCTATTCTGGTACTCTGGTTGGGTTGGGAGCGTTTCGCCTTTCGACCGCGAAACGTTAACGACTTTTTCTCGACCGAAAGAAGGGGTCTGATTCTCGTACCTCGGTCGCTTCAAAGGTCTGGCTTTATGCTAGGAAGTGACGTATTTCTGCTGCGCGCGCAGCAAATCAAGCGATCGTCTGCGATATTTTTGTTTATGGTTTCAGATTCACAAGGAGAGGGCACGACTTGGGAAATTCAATTCGGGATGAAACTTGGCATTTTAGTAGAATACCATTACGGTGTTCACCCATTAATCTAAAAAAAGGGCACTGGCCAGCCAATTCGGAGGCCTCAAACTTTTTGCACAACTTATAGACTAGTAACTCTTCATAAGCAGCAAGTGCTCCGATAGCTTGGATGTCAGTGCACTGGACTACCATTCGCTAGGTCCGCAGTTCAGTCCTGGCTACCGTTTTTTCTATTTTTTTCAAAATTATTCCAAATTAAATTAAAAATTGAAAAATATTTTAAATTAAAACTTAAATTTTTTTATGCAGAAAATAACTTTATTTATATGATACTTGACTTACAGATGAAATGATAATATATAAACAGTAAAATAATTATAAATACATCTTTAATGGTGATAAATTTTATCTCTAATGACTCACATCATAAAACATTTTTGTTTAAGCATTATCTTTCGTAAATTTTAGAAGTTTATTCTAGATTTATTAATTAATTTTCATTTTATCTTTATTTCTACATTAAATTATATACAAAAACCGGATTAATAATTATCATAGAAACACTGGAAACAAAAAATATTTTAACACCTTGCACAATTGATAAATGACTATTGTTCACAAGAGCAACGGTCCTTTAGATTTGTAGGAATACAAACTTAGCTCACATTAAAAATTATCTCTCTTTGATTAGAAAGAATGACATTGTTTTTAAGTTTTTCAAAATTATTACAAATTAAATGAAAAACTTTAAAAAATTTTTAATTAAAATATTAATTTTTATACATAAAATTACTGTTTATTCATATGATACTTGAATTATTTGTAAATTTACTTTATAAGTACTAAAATAATGATAATTATAACTTTAAAGTTAATAAATCATAACTACAATTACCCACAACATGAAAGATATATTTTAGGCTTCATCACTCATAAATTTTATAAATTAATTCTCCTAATTTCATACGATAATGAGTAAAGACATTTACCCAATGGTCCCTTTTCAATTATTGAAATTTTGGACCATCTGCCTACGGATTTAATAGATTAACAGCTGCTCTTTGCTATTTTTACATCATTAAAATATTGGACCATCTGCATACGTATTCAATATATACACATCTGCTCTCTACTGTTTCCAGGATAAAATAAGAACGAAGAATTTGTGAACATAAAAACGCAATAATTTAAAACTTTCAATGAATTTAGAATGATAATTTTTTATTATAGTTACTATTTATCACCATTAAAGATATATTTAAAATTTTATTTTACTCTTTATATATTATTTTTATTATTATTTTATCTGTAATTCAAGTATCATATAAATGGTGTTATTTTCTGCATAAAAATAATTAAAGTTTTAACTTAAAATATTTTTTAATTTTAATTTAATTTAGAATAATTTTGAAAGAAATGAAAAAACAGCACCCAGGACCGAACAGCGGACCTAGCGAACAGTAGTCCAGATAATACTCCCAGTGCACTGACATTTAAACTATCTGAGCAATTTTTGCTTGTGTGAAGAGTTAATGGTATGTTGTGCCCAAAGTTTGAGGGTCATTTCTGAATTGGCTGGTCATTGCACTTTTGGGATTAATAAGTGAACACCCCAACAGTATGCTACTGGCTATGACAAGTTTCATCTACGAATTGAATTTCCTAAGTCATGCCCCTCTCCTTTATCAAGGTCTGAGTTTCTTGAATTGCCAAAGGAACTATGGAGAAGAGGCATTTGCTTCCCAATTGAAATTATGTCATTATTTTCTGAAAACTACAAATTTAAGTGGGAAACTTGATCGTATCTTTTAAAAAGACACCCAAGTAAGTAAGAGGGTGGAAGATTTAACTCCTGTTTTATAAGATGCAATATAATGTCTTTCTTGTCATAAGTCCATTGTTAGTTAAACCATTTATCTTTTACAGAATATATGCTATTTATATAATATTACAAGCATTTATAGGAACATAGTGCAAATGCCCTTTTCTCAATATTTTGATGTAATTTTACCGGTTTTCAGAGAGAGGAAAGAATAAACTTTTTTTCTTTCCATGCCAATTATTTTAACATGAATTTATAAATTAATACATGTCCATTTGTTTATTCAATTACATGTTGTTTAGAACATAGAATTTATTAAATTCAACAAAATTTTCACAACATTAAAAAAAATGCAAATTACATCTTTATCATGAACAAGAAAATTCTTTATTGCCAGATTTTGTAATTACTTTGTAAAGACAAATTTTCGTGAATGTATAAAACCAAAATAAAAAATTGTAATGATATATAATGAACAGAGGAAAGTCAACGGCTCACTCAATGTTAAAAATGCTAAAATGTTACCCTAATTTAATTTAATAATGAATTTAATAAAATATTGAGTAATAATTTTTAAATGTAATTGATCTTTAGCCAATTATCAACAATTATCATTATTGATCATTCGATGAGTAGCAGCCGAATCCATTAAAGATTTATACCTACTAGATTGTTCATTAAATATTAGATTAAATTATTTAAATTGATAAAAGATTTAACGGCTTTTAAAAAAAATCAGTAATTGATAAATTTTCTTAGATTGGTCAAATAGACAGACATCCCATAAACCCTTTCAAACATAATTAATGTTCCTAGCAGCCTCCATTTTAAACGAAAATTTGATAAGTTCTGGATATCGTAACAACAATTCTCAAGCTATTATTGAAGGTTTACGCTGCGGTACAGCTGGAAGGAGAAATCGGAGTCCTTTTCCGAATCTTTCGGAGAGATCCTGCTGGTTGGAAAATCGTGGCAATGAGAATCGCACCACGTTAACGGCGGAAGAAGTGAGTCTCCCAACCCAACCGGAGTTGGCTGAGATTAGAATTCAATAGATTAACTCTTCCGCAACAGCTCTAGTGTGTTATTATTTGGATAATTCAGTAATGAGTTTGACGTCAAGTTTGCTGCAACGGCAGGACTTCTGAAGTTTGTGTTAATCCTTGTTGCAAACTGTTTCACACTTCAGCCTTGTCGTGTCAAATTTGTTGTGTAAGCTTTAATAGATTTGTAGTGTAAGTGTGCTGCAAATTTGCTGCAAACAAAAATTGTTAATTGGAGTAATAAACTTTTCATGCCAATTATTTTAACATGAATAAATCTTATAAATTATTATAAACTATTTGTTTATTTTTCCCAATTACATAAGAAAACAAAAACATAGAAAAGTATTAAATTCAGCAAGTTTTCACAACATTAAAAATTAGATTTTATCAGGAACAAGAAAATTTCATTAAGATTTTGTAATTACTTTGTAAATATTTGACAAATTTCTTTCAGAATTGGGAAGTCCCAAATAAAAAAAAAAATTGTAATAATAATATATACGGAATGAGGAAAGTATTCCACACTCAATGTTAAAAAAATGTTAAAATAAAAAAAAAATCTAATTTAATTCTAATAAGAAAATATTAAGTAATTAATCTTAAATGTAATTGAAGTATTTCCAACAAACCAGCTGCGGTATCTATGTTGCAACTCATCTAACTTCACACATCAGCACGTCAATGCGGCATTGTTGAATGCTAAAATGGCACAGAGAGCGAGAGAGAAGGTGGTTGTGCTGAAGGCATTAGTGTATCGGTGGGATTCTATTTGGTAGAACTATTTTCATTGACTTCTCACGTCCTTTTTTTTCATATTTAACTACTTTAATAATTCGTAGTTGTAAGCTATAATTATTGACATATAAGAACTTTCTGATTCTAACCCTTAAAAAACTTTTCTTTCAAAGAAATACTGAACAATTCCTTTTGAAATGAACGATATAGATACTACAGCCTGATCCAAAATGCTGATAATTTTATGGAATGGGATGGTCCTGCATTGAAAAGAATAGTCCTTTTCATTGAGTGAGGTAAATTGCCTCACATTATTCACAAATTCATTACATACGTTCCAGCAGCCAACTGACCACTTCTGGATATTTATCTATTACCAGCACTTATGAAATATTTGGAATAAACAGAGAAACAACAATGAAGAGTATGTTATCAACAAAAACAAATGGTAAAATAAAACCATAGTTGTGAATTTAAAATTAGTCCAACCAGTGTACGCATTGAAGCTAAACTTGGATTTTCTTTTTGCTGAAAATCATAAAATGTGGTGATTAATGGCGGACTGTAACATGGCAACATGGTAACATGAGCAGACGTTTCATGAGTAAACAACTAAAGTTGATGAGCGGGAAAAGCCCAGTTAGTCAATATGATTAATTAAATACTAAAAAAAGTTAATTATAAAGTACCAACGTATTTTGAATCTGAATAGAATTTATGCTTAAATAACTGAAAAAATAAATAAACCATTTTAAAATTTCTAAATGAAAAAAAAAATAAACGACATTGCTAAGACCTGAAGAATTCTTTTTATGAACTTTAAATGTGTAATTCTATTACATCATTCAACAAAGGGAAGGAATTTCACCCGTGCTTTCATATAATACTATAATTTTACACTGCAAAACAAATTTTTTTGGTTTAATCTAAAAAAAGGTAATATAATACGCTTAGCGAGTTTTTCATGATTTTACAGACAGCTAAGGAGCGACACCAATTTGGTTTTACCTGAATTTTCTACCACCATACCTTGTTTCGAAATGACACTATTGAGCTTCTGGATATTTTGAGTCGTTTACAAGCAACAAATCTTCACTTACAATACAGGCAGAAGACAATTCAAAGGTGACATTTCAGTTGGATACTACTGATAGTACGGTGTTTACAGCCAGTCCAAGACACTTTGCCAAACACTGGACTTTAATATGATGAGTAATAGTGCACCCAAATTTAGAAGCATATAATTCAATAAATAAAAAAGTAAATTTGTTGTCTGAAATGGTTTCTAAAGCGAACTTTCAAGTAATATTTAGCAACAAACAGCTGATGACAGATTCATTGTTTAGAGGCACAAAAATTATGCCCTGAAGGATGCTAGGAAAACTTCGGCGAGTGCAAAAAATCTTAATTTCTTGTTTATTTCTGCTAATTTTGTCTTCATCAATATTTCCATACTATACTATGGAGGTGGAAGAACTGATGTTATAGTTAACAGTTGTGGATCCAAATAGAATAAAGCAATAACTTTGTTGTTGAATTCCATGTTCATACCGAGTTTTGAAAATTAGATCCCTGAGCTAGGATCTTTGCGTTTAACAAACTTTAGAACAGCTTAAAATCTTATGTCGGAGTATTAAAATTTGATCATTGCTAAAACAAATTTTTGTCTCTATATATTTTAAAATTGCAAAGACTGGTAGTGTTTTAAGTAAAATTCAAAATCTTTTTCAATCTTTTCCAAGTGTGCACAAGCTTATTAGAAACAGTTTTAAAAAAATCTTAGGAAGTTATGGCTTAACATAAAATCAATAATTGCTATCCAAATTGATTTTGTCTATAATTCTTACAAATTGACAAGAACACTTAGACCAAAATCTCTTTCCTCCTTGTGGGTTTCATGTAGAGGTAAATAATTATTTTAGCTTCTTATGTCTCTGTTTCATTCTTCTTTATGATGCTACATTAAAACAATTTTAAAATTAAAGCTTATTAGAATTCTTGGTCTATCTAAACGAATATGAGTAGAAAAATTTGATTTTACTTTCAAAAAAATGTTTATACAGAATTGTGTAGCATACATTTGAATGAAATAGTTGCTTGGCTTCTTTATTTCAGAAATATCTCATTCTCTGCTTTGATCTTGATTTCCTTGAACTTACTTGACATCTCTTTGGAAAACATTGTCCAAAAAATCTTCAGAACTGTTATAAAAAAAAAGTGGAATTTGTAGGACCTACGTAATAACATCAAAATTTAAAAATATTATAGGTATTACCAAACTATTATCATTTTATTAGAATACTGGATCCATGGGGTCGTTTTGTTAAAAAACTAGGTTGAAGCTAAAGTCTGCCTTAATCATATTATATGTAATAATCTCAGTTCTACACTTAAATTTAATATATTTTAAAATTTTAGGTACACAAAATATTAATGTATCTTAAAATATTTTAAACCCAGTTTTATTTTGCCGCAATTGGAGGTATATTAAATTTCAATTTTTGCATATTTAATACTAAAAGAATATTTTAATCACCTCCATGTACATAAATCGCGATAGATCCATCGCCAAAACATCTTCTACGTAATTTTACTAAAATAGCAGGCATAAGTAAGTTTTGTCTTTTTATAATTTTCCATTTTGGCTTTCTACTTGTAAAATGGTTTTGTCTTATTTTGCTTTTTTTTAAGGTTTTATTTTAAGTGTTTTATTAATGATCTTTATTTTTTATAATTTTTTTAAATCATTTTCAGTTCTATACGTAACTGAAACGAAGTAATAT
>BGPR01045229.1:542-12388 GCA_013235015.1 Araneus ventricosus | reverse complement strand
AAATTTCCTGTTCCTAAAATAATTACAGTTTCCTGGAATTTTGGAATTCAGTTCCTGACAGTAACCTGGAATTATGGAATCCTGTTCCTGCAGGAACGTGAGGACGCATATTGAAAAAAATTTAATGATTCCATTTTAATCAAAAAAATTTCCTGTTCCTAAAATAATTACAGTAACCTGGAATTTTGGAATCCTGTTTCTGCAGGAACACGAGGACACATATTGAAAAAGTTTAATGACTCCATTTTAATCAAAAAAAAAAAAAATTCCTGTTCCTAAAATAATTACTTTCCTGGAGTTTTGGAATCCTGTTCTTGACAGTAACCTGGAATTTTGGAGTCCTGTCCCTGCAGGAATGCGAGGACACATATTAACAGTCATTAAAATTAAAATATAGATTTAATTGACGAAATGATTACAGATTAATTATGTACAAATGTGACTCGTATCTAGAACATAAACGATTACAGCACCTAGATATTCGTCTTTGACATCTTACACATAGTTTATGTCCGTCTGACATCTCAGGGGTCGATCCAGGTTTTTTTTAGGAGCTTTTTCTGGGGGAAAAAAAATTGTGAAAAATTATTTTAACATGTAAAACCTTCAATTTTAGCAGTCATATTCCTATATTTTACGTTTAATATCAAGTGTTTCATTGAACCAAATATATGCAGTAATTTGATATAATACCGAAAATAAAAAAATACTTGTATATATATTTTGTCAGCAATGCCACATTCAAAAACTTGTAAAAGAGAAGTCCGATTTAAAAAAAGGGTCGTTTTTGTGAATTTGAGTTTTGTGAAGGGGGCGTTTTTTTGGAAGAGGATTTTTTTGAAGGGGGCGTTTTTATGAAGTGGAATTTTGTGAAGGGGTCGTAAAACGACCTCAATTTTCGCCTGGATCGACCCATGTATCTGTTCCCTAAAAAACACAGTTCTCAGTTCTTGGAGCTCGTCAAGCTTCTTTCAATTCGAGCGTCTCTCGAATCTATCTCACATAAATCTACGCTTGTTGTTCCTGGTTAGATGGAAAGGGTAGAGGGCGCTTCTCTCTCCTGTAGTGTTGGTGTGGTGGTCCCACAGGAATCAGACCGCGGAGGCCTAGAGTTAAGGCCTTGAGGGTTTCAAATTCGAAATCGCTCAAGATCTGCCGTGTATGTGGGCCTGTTGTTTGTTAAATCATACGTAAATTTTCCCTTTGGTGTGGTGCGGAAGTTTGGAAAGGGGGTGCCAGCTCAGGTGTCGTCCTGTCATTTGGCCGCGATTAAAAATTACGAGGTCTGTTACAAAATAGTCGTCGTGTTGCTTCAAAACGAGACGTTAGTATAACTAAGCGCCTAAAGCTAAACTGGACTAATTTTTAAAGAATCTTGTTCCCGGAATAATTGTAATGAAACTTTCTGTGCTTCACCTTTAAGAACAATCTTTGTCCTCTTTCTGTACTTCACCTTTAAGAACAATCTTTGTCCTCTTTCTGTACTTCACCTTTAAGAACAATCTTGTATTAACTAGAAAATCACCTGTCATGGGATGACGGATGCAAATTGCCTCTTCATTCGAGAGATTTCCTTTCAAATTTAACGTGTTTATATAGATATATATGCGAGAGAAATGTTTAACATTAATTGGAAACAAATAAAATAATCATATGTTTTATGACAGGAAATATTTATTTTATATTTACATATTTCTTTATTCAAAAACCTCTTAGTAAACAACATTCAGTATGAAGTACAGGGTGTTCATTAATTATTGTCGGGGTGTCCGTACCTCATAACTTTCGAATAAAAAATATTACGCAAAAACCGATTACGTATTCGTAAATTACAACTCAAAGAATTTTACGTGGCAACAATGCGATCTTAGCGCATTTGCAGTCTGGGTAATTATGACGTCATAAATAAAAATGGCGACCATGCAAGAAGAAGCAATGTGTGTATTGTGGTTTTTCGAAACTAAATCACTCATAACTACTCAACGTCGCTTCAGGACCACGTACAAGAAAGATCCTCCTTCGGATAATTCTATCAGACGCTGGTTAACACAATTGCAGGAAACTGGAAGCGTTCTACACCGAAAGGGAGCGGGAAGACCGAGCACTTCGCAGGAAAATGTTGATCCCATCCAAGAAACGTTTACTCGCAGTCCACGCAATGTTTGTCAAGAACATTGTGTACAAGACCCCTGTGCCCTCCCTTGATGAACTGAAGCGCAGAATTGTTACTGCGATCCAAAATGTTACCCCACAAATGCTGGAGAACTTGGAGGGAAATCGAATTTCGTCTCGATGTGTTACGAGCCACGAAGGGCAGCCATGTGCAAATTCATTAATCTTTTTAATATCATTAATAAAATTCTTTGAGTTTTAATTTACGAATACGTAATCGGTTTTTGCATAATATTTTTTATTCGAAAGTTATGAGGTACGGAAACCCCGACAATAATTAATGAACACCCTGTATTTTTCTTTGTTTAACAATTTTTTCTTGTACTTCAGATATCTTTGTGAAAATTTTAACGTTTCCAAAAAATATTATCAAATTAGATCATCACGATTACACTAAATAATCAGATGCATCGTGGCGTCCAAACTATACCACGCGCATGATATACCACTGACGTGATTTATTACTTTCTATTAAAAAATGGAAATTAATTTGAAATATATGAATAATATAATTTAAAATTTCTCGGGAACTATTGATCATAGCGAGATAAAATTTGCTATCGATTGATATAAAATTTATTTCACTATTTTAGAGCTAGTAAATTTGAAATTAGAACAATTACTTTTGAGTAGCTTTTCGAAAAGCCATTATAAACGAGGATAGCATAAATTAAAATCTGCTGACTGGGGGAAATCGAAGAGCGATTGACGAGCAGCTGTAGAGAGGGAAAGATCTCTCCTCCCTACCTTCGTTCAGTTAGCGTCCTTTTAAATACAAGTGAATGGCGTGCCTGTATTTTTCGATTAAAATGGGTAGGAAAAAAACCGGGCTTAGGACAAATGGCATGGCTATACAAGTGAATGGCCGGCTTAAAAGGCCTCGCGAAGTTCGGTATTTGGGCAGAAGGCCGCAGAAGCAGAATCTTAAAGGTTCTGTAATTGTTATTCTATTACAGACAGGCTCAAAAAGGCAACATGTGGTCTTAAGGCCGTAGGTTCTCCACTCCTTTTCTATGCATTGATACCTTATTCATCGCTGTAAGTTTTGTATTAGTCGAGTTAAAGGGATGTTAACTACATAAATGTATGGGAACTTTTTTGTCGTTTTTGTGAATTATTTTTTCCCCTAGAAATGTTGAAGAATTTGAAAGAAGGCTCTGTTGAAGGTCCAGCTACCCAAAGCTTTTTTAAAAAAATTTAGTGACGTAACGTTAACAGTGGTAAAAAGATGTTACTGGAACTTTTGATAAAAAGTTAAAATTGGCTTTTGTTTCATTACAACACTGTAAAGCATTGTTACTAATTTTGTTTAAAATTGATGTTGCAAAATTTATTAAAATTAGAGAAAAAAATTGAAGAAGTGAAATTGGTGTCATTGAAAAACTATTATTATTTTTAAATTTTAAGATGGCATAATAATAATGGTTTTTGCGCGATAACATCAACCAAAGTTATCGAGGAAAAATTTCGATTAATTCCTAATTTATTAAAAATCTAATTAAAATTTTGAAAAAAAAAACCCTCATTTTCTTAGTTAGCACTACTATCCAGGAAGCAGCTATGTGCCAAATTTGGTTAGCTCTAGGTCCAACGGTCTATCTACCAGGGCCGGACGAACCCGCTGGTTTACTTGGTGCCCCGGCACAAATTAAACCATCGGGAGTAGCCTCCCCTAAACTTTCTCTTATACTTCTCAAACATTTAGTATTTCCCTTCCCCCTGCATGGATAAAAAATTCGAACCTACTGTAACTCAGAATACAATGACTATCAGAAGGTTTTTCATGGTAGATTATAGTGATAGAAAAATATTTAGGTGAAGAATCATATTCAAAGAGATGCGTATGTATTAAAACTTAGCAATATTTATTCTCTATCAAACTGGAGCAATGCAAGCTCCGCGTGCGGAGGAGAAAGCAGGAGAAAATAACCTCCTTTCGTTATCGCTGAATAGCTTGTGCATGCGCAAAGATTGCTTCCAGTACGAAAGTAAAACAAGGACAAAGTGACTTAATCCTTCCGCGTGCACAGAGATTACTACTAGTACGCATGCGTATGGAGAATCGGATTAGAAAAATTGAATATGCATTTTGAACGCCTTTTTCTTAACCGATTGAAACGAAATTTGGGCACAGATCTATAATTAATGTTAGCTACCATCATACCAATTTTTGTTTATCTAAGCCAAAGCGTTTAGGAGATATAATTTTTACAAGTATGCGATTATACAGTCCGACAGACAGTCCACCCTTCGAAGGATTTCTTCCAAACTTTGATACGGACCTACATTCATGATGATAAAACTGCGTACCAAATGTTATCCATCTAGCTATTGAAGTTTTTGATTTATAGTGTTCACATGAACGCGGACAGACTTCCCGTTGACGGATTTTGTCCAAAATTTGATAGAAACCTACAAATTATGTGTCAAGTTCACATACCAAATTTCATGTCACTGTATCTCTAATAGTTTTCGAGTTATCGTGTTCACAGACATACAGACACACAGACATAATTCCAAAATTGTGTTTTTCGGACTCAGGGAGGTCTAAAACGTGGAGATTCGTCAAAATCTCGAGTTCGAATTTTTTGACAATTGCAATAGTTTCTCTTTGTATACGAGAAAGCAAAAAATCGAGGGTCGCAAAATTACCAAAAGAAAATGAGAAAAAAAATCACAACGGAATTTCTGGATTAATTATAAAATTTTTTCAAAAACATTAAAGCAATCTAATTTTATGTAATACTAATGACCACAAATTTTCAAGGCACTATTCTAGTAATCTCTATATATGAAGAGCAAACATTCAAACCGTGTTTTCTCCAAAAAAAGAAAAAATGAGTTAGTTATTTTTCTTTGAACTCAACATTAAATAGTACAACTGTATACTATTATTTTCAACTGAAACAAGTTTTATCCCATTATAAACCTACTTAGAAAATTGAGGTTTCAATCAAAAAGTATTACCTGCAGAGCTTGTTTACTGTTTCCTGAAAAATTGTATCTGAAGGAGAAAGCATGGTTTTAATGTTTGCTCCTCATATAAAAGACAATGTCTGTGTGTCTTTGTGCGGTACAGCGCAGACACCGCTGCACCTATAGGTACGAAATTTGGCACAAAGGACAGGATTCGAAACACCTCGAAGCGATTTTTTCGATTCTCCAAGTTGAATTTTCGTTATTCAATGTTTTATCGATTTTTTCGCCTTTTTTCAGCGAAGTTACGTACTAAAATTGTTGAAAGTCCGGAAGTTTGAAGAAGTACAGAAATATTTTTTATACCACCTGAATCGTTATTTAATATCCTCCACAACGAAGCCAATTTCAAATCTTTACAATAATTAGACATTGCTTCCATTTAGTTCCGTAGGGGCGCAATTTTTTACACTTTTCCACGGAGCTGTTCAGAAGCTAAATCCGGTCCTGCTATCTACCCTGTACCCTGCATTCTGTGCGTTATGATTTTTACATCGCGCAAATTGCAGAAAGTGTGCAGCCTAGAAACATTAAATCATATGAAAAAGTCGACCTTCCGTTCCTTAAATAGCCTTATTTGCAACTGATGAATTGCAGTACGCGGAGATTTTTCCACCCTGTACAAACATCGTTTTTTATACGGTCTCCACCTCTTCTGCGACCCAGAGAGGGAAATAAGAAAGAAAGAAAAAGTAAACACCATGTATGCCGAAGAAAGTGTTCTTTTGAAGCGGAAATGTCTCGTGTGATGTTATAAATTGTGTAGCGAATGCCCCGCTCTCTGGTTGGCGGCGATGCAATCTTCTCCCCTCCGTGTTAAATCTTCCGAGAAGAGGTCAACTGACAGAAGTCAGATCGTTTGATTTTGCCAGCATGTCCGACACTTTCTACCATGCGCGGCGCACATCTGTATCATACTAAGTAGACGCTGTTGAAGAGAGCCAGCCGCCGGGTCTTTTATTATATTGGCCTCTTGTTTTTCGCGACAATACTTAAGAAGTCTACTCATGCAGGATCGTACTTTGAAAACGAGTTGCGACGTTTGTTTTTCCAGGACTTGTTTATTATGTCTGTTCTCTCTTGACAGGAAATATTTTCGTTTTTTCGGAAAATACAATGCTTATGATCTAGCTTGATTTATGAATTTTTAAAACTGTAAACTCGTATATACTTTTTAACGTAGGACTGCGTTCCTTCCATTGTGGAGTCTCGGGAATTATTTTGATTCGCACGCCAAAACGCCATAAATAACGTTGTATGTGAGATCCTCTATATCTCGGTAACTACGTATGTTAAAAACATAACTAATGTCTTATTTTAGAGATAAAGGGTAACAACAGAAGTTACAAAAAAAAAATGAAAATCGGAATTGTAGTTCAGCGACTACTGAGTCGCAAAGTTGGGCAAAAATACGCTTGAGTTGGTGACGCGATCCTCTATTTCTCGGTAACTACATATGTTAAAAACATAACTAGTGTCTTAGTTTAGAGATAAAGGGTAACAACAGAAGTTACAAAAAAAAAAAAAAAAATGAAAATCGGAAAAGAGTCACGCGAGTAAAGTAGTCCTACGCCATTAACATCAGCGGCTGTTTAGACAGCCTCCCGTCATTTTTTAATGTCATTTATGACACCGTATAGATGGTCTAATGAGAGACTTCCAGGTTGTGTATAAAAACAATCATGTTTTTAATTTATAGAGTTCAAATTCCGAAATGTCTGCTGTTTAACATATCTACGTTTCATCGAATTAAGATGAATCCCGCGCTGTTCATTTTTTACTTTCTCAGATGCGAAATTCGGCCTTGGGATTTGATTTACCTCCAAGTTCAGACCACCCCGAGTACGAAAAAAATATTTCTAGAATTATGTTTGACTGTCTGTCTATCTGTAAACACGATAACTAAAAAACAGAACAGAACGAGTTAGATGGATGAAATTTAGTATAGGCAGTAATTCCAAACTTTTTTTATTTGCAACACCTTTGCTGAATCCAGATTTTTTCCAAGGCATCTTTTGCAAAACTCCAAGGTCTTTTTTTTAATTATTTTCTCGTATACGAAGTATACAAAGAGAAAGTATTGTAATCGTCAAAAAATTCGAACTCGAGATTTTGACGAATCTCCACGTTTTAGACCTCCCCGAGTCCGAAAAACACAATTTTGGAATTATGTCTGTGTGTGTGTGTCTGTGAACACGATAACTCGAAAACTATTAGAGCTACGGGGACGAAATTTGGTACGTGATCTTTACACATAATTTGTAGGTTTCTATCGAATTTTGGACAAAATCCGTCTACGGGAAGTCTGTCTGTCTGTCCACGTTCATGTGAACCCTATAACTCAAAAACTTAAATAGCTAGATAGATAAAAGTTGGCACACAGTTTATAATCTGGAATGTAGGTCCGTATCAAATTTTGGACCAAATCTAATGATTTGGTCCAAAATTCTAAGGTCTAAGGATTCACTGTCTGTCAGTCTGTATAATCGCATACTTGTGAACACGATAACTCTTTAACGCAATGACTCAGATGAATAAAAATTGGCATGAGATCTTCTAACCTTAATTATAGATCTGTGCCCAATTTTCGTTTCAATCGGTTAAAAAAATAATCTCCGTCGGCAAGCCGCAAGGCAAAGGTAGATTCTTTTAGTCTGGGGATATAAGGAAAAGAACATTTCGCCCTCTATTTCCATACGGATTACAGCTACAAGAGGGTGGAAGAGACTGCAAATGAGGGATACAAGGGTAATGAGGGGTAACATGCATAGGTTGAAAGGTACTTTAAGTTAGGGGGGAGGGATGGGAAAATCAATTTTCACCTCATAACTTCTAAGCAATTGCACAGGATTCGTACGCGTTCTTACAAGTCCTTAAAAGTCCTTACTTTTACATTTAGTCCTTAAAAGTCCTTACAAATCCTTATTTTTATGCCCCATTTTTAAAAAGTCCTTACTTTTTGCCACCTCAGCTAGAGCAAAATACTTGCAGTATTTAGAAAGTGAAAGATCCAAAGAAAAGACTGAAACAAAACAACTGAAACGAAAAGCTCTAGAGGAGGAAATAGATTTTTTAAAACAAAAGAAAATGTTCCAAACCAAATACACCAAACAAATGGGGAAGAAAATGATTTAGCTAATGAGGCTGAAAAATCAAAGGACATAAATTTATTGATTCAATCGCATGAACTAAGAAAAACAATTACTGAAAAGAAATTAAAATAAATACCTTGGAATTAAAATTGAATGAAAAACGTTTGGAATTAAAAGATATTTAATTTGATTACCAGTTTCATGTTTTTTTCCATTAATTTATTAACTTATATTTTTAAGAGTTTTTGTTGTGTTAAATTTGTAATGTATCTTCTATGTTTTATATTATACTTTATATCTAATAGATTAAATTTGCAAAAATGAGACATTTTATTTAAAAATGCGTGTGACAATTCGTTAAGTTTATTCAATTTAGAGGTCCTTATTTTTTTGGTTTTTTTAGTCCTTAAAAGTCCTTGATTTTCTTTTATGGAAATGTGTATGAACCCTGTTGCAGCTATCGAAAATTTTAGGTACTAAAATTGTTCGTTATGATAAGGCGATAATTCGCCTGATTTGATTTTTCTTTCTATCTTCAATTGGAAAGGAATTATGGGGAAATAGGTCACACACAAACAAATTATTGAACAGATTTGAATAAATTTAATAATTAGGAATCGATGAGGATGCTGATCTCAACACATTTTCTTAAATCGTAGAATTAAGCTCGCCACAGCTACCCTCATTTCCTTTTTCCACTCTGTTTTTCGCGCGATACTTTGATTTTATGACAGCAACTGTTATAAAATCGAAGACTGTCAAACTGTCGACAACCTAACTTCGCACATAAGAAGTAGCGTATGGATTAAAATTCTCCGAGCTTTACTAGTTACGAAAGTTATATAATACAGTAGAACCCCGCTAATCCGAAATTCCGGTTAATCAGAACCGATTTTATTTTCGAAAATTATATGTAATTGAAAAGATAATCTGAAAAGATTTAAATATACATACGAAAAACAAAAAAGGACTTTTTCAGCACGCATAATTTTGTAGGAGAGACCGGGGCGCATATAACCGACCTTTACTTCAATTCGGACCAGAGAAAAGAACGGAGCTCGCTGATTGGTTAGCTCACTGACGTCACGCCTTCCCACCCAATTGCAAAACTTACAAGTCACACGCTCTCTAGAAGGCAAAATACTTATGAATTAAAATGTATAATTAAGAAAGAAGGAAAATCATAAGACCAGCAATATTTATTTCAATAATTCCAATATTTGATTTATTCTCGAAATGTGTTAAAAATATACGTATACATGTCTTATTTTTGTTTAATAGAATTTCTTAAAAAAGGTTTAAAATTATGTAGATCTCATAAATTAATACTGTTATATTTTATGTTAAATATTTTAAAAAGGGTACATCATAAAGAATAAAAAAAGTGCACTTTTGAGACTAAAAAATGTCTCTTAATATGCAAACTAAAGAAAGTAATTAAAATTTATAAGCTCACGCATTGCTTATTTCCTACCAGGCTTCCAGTTCGGCGAAATAAACATGACGTCATGAAGACGCTAAGGGAAGCAGCCAATCAGCGAGCTCGGTTATTTTCTATGGCCCGAATTGAAGTAAAGGTCGGTTACATGCGACCGGGGCAAGTTTACACAAGGCTTATATTTCACATACCATTGGTCGGGGGGGCACTACATGTCAATTCTGAGGAAGTGTCTCGGCCTCCATAATACTCACGCAAGTTTGGAGTCAGTTTTGAAAGTGGGTCGTAAAGTGGACAACATTTTCTGATTTTTTACCATTTTAGTAAATTTGTACCCTTACTTATTGGTTTTAATAGAGCTCGTACTATTTGAATATTATAATTTATTATGGATTATCCTCTTAGGTGTTTCTTTTGTGGTTATTTTAAGCTATTTAATTGATTATTTGTATCATGAATAAAGCTTATATGCTGAGTTATAACAAAAAAATGGCGATGGGGCAAGTTTACACACTGTGTAAACTTGCCCCATCGCCATTTTTTTTGTTATATCTGGCACAAGTGGCACTTGAGTTACAAAGTTATTCCCAATACCTGAAGATGTGAGGCCATTTCAAAAAGAAAGGCCAAGGAAAAGAAGTAACGGAGGTAGGAAAAAAAAGGCAAACATCAGTTCTTACAGATACACCTGTAAAAAATGTTTTACATATAGAAGGAGAAATCAATAAAGAGGCAATTAGCATCAGCCCATCATCTATGTCTCAGTCAGTGAGCTCCACTATAACACGTTATAATAATGAAAAAAACAGTGTGGATAAAAAATTTTAAAATGAGAAAAACCTTGTTCTGAAAGAAAATTTGGGAAATTTTGAGCGTAAAAAGAAACAAAAAAAAATCAAGAAAATTTTTGAATTTGATGGCGATGAAAACTGTTTGTGTATTTACTGTTCAAATCCATACGAAGAATCAAGATCTGGCGAAAAGTAGGTACAATGCACCAAATATAAGAGGTGGGCTCATGAGGACTGTTTTACCAATGGCAATTCAAAATATTTTGTTTGTATAAATTATGAGAGAGATTTTGAAAACTATTAGGATTCACCGTAATTGTTTATAATCTATTATGTACTCTTTGAAATAAACTAGGTTTCTTTGTATTTAATTTGTTGTATTTCAATCACAATAAGCCTTGTATTTAATCATTTTTGGTGGTGCGTAAGCTTGCTCCGGTCATGGGGCAAGTTTACACAGGTGACAACATGGTAAAGAAAATGGTAAAATTACAAAAATATAATATTTTAAAGTATTTAAAAATATGCACTACATGCCTTAAAGTCTAACTAATTAATTGGTAATGAAAATGAAAGAAATATTTTAAAGCCTAAAAACAGAAAAATAAAAGTTTAAAAAGTGTATAAACCTGCCCCGGGCTCTCCTATACATTGAAGAAAATAATGCAATTCGCCGTAAGATAAGGTCACTTCATACAGGAGCACATCCATTATTATAATGAAAAGGGAAGACATATTCTCTTTCTATTGAATAAAAGAATTCACGAGAGAGTAGTACTGAGTACTTATAACTTACATTTTTTTAGCACACATCTTTTTACTTTCTCGTATACGAAGTATACAAAGAGAAAGTATTGTAATCGTCAAAAAATTCGAACTCGAGATTTTGACGAATCTCCACGTTTTAGACCTCCCTGATTCCGAAAAACACAATTTTGGAATTATGTCTGTCTGTGTGTGTGTCTGTGAACACGATAACTCGAAAACTATTAGAGCTACGGGGATGAAATTTGGTATGTGGTCTTTAAACATAATTTGTAGGTTTCTATCAAATTTTGGACAAAATCCCTCTACGGGAAGTCTGTCTGTCTGTATGTTCGAGGTCATGCGAACGCTATAACTCAAAAACTTGAAAGGCCAGATGGATAAAATTTTATACACAGTTTTATCGTCATGAATGTAGGTCCGTATAAAATTTCGGGCCAAATCCGTCAAAGGGTTGACTGTCTGTCGGTCTGTATAATCGCATACTTGTTCAGTTTTGAAACTAACTCCCTGCGCATGCCTACTAGTGGCAATGCCTGTGCAAGGAAGGGACGCTCCGAAACTCGGCAGTTTGCCAAAAACAAATTCTGGAGTGATTTTGTAAGGAAGCAA
>BGPR01045228.1:0-12388 GCA_013235015.1 Araneus ventricosus | reverse complement strand
CGTCCTTGCTGTCCCACTGGAACAGAAAGCAACAAAACTTGGTGTAGCCTGCTTGCAAACCAACTAAGACGGCACTCACTTTCAAGTCGGCGCAGATATGCCAAGAACTCTTGTTGTACTCAATACTGGACAACATATGCTGCAAGGGTTCGTATGTTTCTTTCATACGAACAGCATATCCTACAGGAATCGTAGGGTAATTGTTACCATTGTGTAACAGAACTGCTTTTAAGCTGACCTTTGAAGAGTTTATAAAGAAACTACATTCTTGAGGGTTATGTTGTAGTCCTAGAGCCGCAAACAGCGAGTCAAGATCATTACAAAATATCACATCACCATCTTTGCAAAAGCTTCCACGTGCTGCGAAATAGATACATCTGTCCTTACAAAGTGGCTCATGCGTTGAATCGTATTCGCGTTGCAGGATTCTCGATCCAAAAATACCTGTTATAATTTTTGACATAAAGCCTTTACTTCATGAAAATTATATTTGTAAGAGCATTTCTAACACAAACATTATCTTCTTGTCCGGCAATTAATTTTTTCGAAAAGTATTTTTGACACAAGATCCGACATATTTCAATGACATTTTCTATATACATGTAAGCAATTACAAGTAGTGTTGCTGAAAAACAGTATGTTATAGAGGTTTTTCGAGATTATATTCGGGTTCAATGACCATAGAAACACCATTATCAGTTAAAATCTCAAAGGCAAAAAAATATCTCCTGGCTACGACATTGATTCAAATAAAAGAAAGGAGTGGACAGAGGTTTTGGTGAGAGTTCATGTTGCATAAAATTGGAGGGTGATAGACAAATTCTGATTATTTTTTTTTAATTCAGAGCGTGAAAGTACGTAAGAATTAGCTAAAATCATACGGGCAACAAAATGGTTGTTGTCTAGTGTAATTTCTGCTTCTTTAACCCTTTGCTCTCCAAAATCTAATTAGATTCGTATTGTACTTTGCATGTCGCATTCGCAGATTAAATCCCTTAAAAGACTACGCAATTACTTTCATAAGCAATTAAAACAAGTATGAACAATCTCGGGACAATCCTGTCTAAATCGTTTTTAAAAAAAATGTATCGCATGCGTTTTGAGGGTAAAGTGCGCATGCAACTCAATGTCTCCTTAAGCAGGCCATTCAGGTCTCTTCCAAAATGGAATTTTTGGAACATAGGAAAGAAAAAGCGATCGCCAGTTTTAAAAACTAATGGAAATTGGCATAGCGGAATGGCAATGCTTGAATTCAAACGAACTCAAAATCCAACACTTCTTGCGCCGATTCCAATTTGGGGCATTGATTAGAGGGTAGCGAGGGGACTCTGCCTTCCCGCGTAGAGGAAGATGAGAAGGGGTTAGTAGAATTCTGCGACTTTGAACCTTGTCTCAAAACAAACTTTAGAGCCTCCGTGAATGACGGGCCTCATTTTTCGACTCGAATGAATGGAAAAACCAGTTTTGGGACATGGAATGAATGCCCTTCGTTAGGGAGCGAATGGAGCGCTCAAGGTTAAGTTACTGATTAGAATAGATGACCGATTTTGCAGTAATAAATCGACACATATTTGTGTCTTTTTACAAAAATAAAGCTCATATTTTGCCAGAAAAGTCACCACAAAATTATTCCTATACTTAAAGAATAATATAATTTTTTTCTGAAAAAAAAATAGTAAACATTGTTTAGTAAAGATAGATGGCCGATTTCTGAATTTATTTTTTTAAAAATAGGTAGCACACTGATATATGCATTCGTATTAACATTACTTATATTAACAAGGAAAAATATTTTATGAAAATAAACATAAAAAATGTGTAAAAAAATTAATTAGAAAAATTATGCTGATGTTGAATTACTTATAGGCGCACACTTTTAAACTCTTTGAGAAAGCAATTATATATTTCCTCCTAATATTTTCCTCCTAATATAATGAATATTTTCTTCAAGATATTAAAATTATATATTATTATATTATTAGATTATTATAAATTTTTCAAAAAATGACATGAACACAAAGAATATAGCAAATATTGCTTAGATATCTACACACATATAATTGTTAACTAAGCTCTTTGCATAACTACTGATTTGTTGGAATTTTGGACATTTTCAAGTGCTGAGGCCCTATGGTGTTAAGGAATAGAAATTATTATGTGTTAAAGTGCCTATGAAAAGAATTCGAATAATGAGATTTTTAGTGTAGATTTAGAAACTCTATGAGCTATTTCACATGATAGAAATTTTTGTTTTACGTATCACTAGCTGTTCTGCGCGGCGTTTCGCGGGATTAAAATATTATTATGTCTAAAATTTTCATTGTAAAAACTATTTTTGTATAGAAAATTATAGTATACAAAATTCTTTCATCGTCTGAAAATGTTTTACTTCAAATTTTGTTCACAAATAATGAAGTATAAGAAAGGTTCTGACGAATGTTTTAGAACAATTAATTGAATAATTCATTTTTCATTAATAAAAAGCGTTAAAATAAATCAGATCATTAATTGTTCCTGATATAAATTATGAATCGTCTGCTTTTAAACTTTTCTTTAGTGTTCTTATAGAATTCTGTTAATGAGTTCTATCAACAGCTCTTCGTATGTATTCTTGTTCATAAACAATAAAAAAAATATTGTTACGAATCACGAATTTTATACACAATTTAATTTATTAAAAATTATTGAAATGAGAGCAACAAGTTGAAGGAAAATGAAATTTGTGTCACTGAAAAATTAATTTTTTTAAAAACTTTATATTGTAGTATAAAATGGTTGTTGTGAGATGATATTTTCGAAATATGTCGCGGGAAAAAGCAAAATCTTGCTTAATTTTTAAGTTTGCTAACGTTTTAATTAAATTTGGGCTTTTAAAGATTGACAGTGATTTTTTAATTCTTATATAAAATATTTACAAAAAAACCCCACAGAAATAAAGATCTCACCGTTGCCTTGCAAAGAAGTATCTATTAATTTGCTTTATTTCAAAATAGTCTGCTTCTATTCTATTATTTATCAAAATTTAAAAATTTAATAAAAATTGAAGGTCAATTATCCAGATATAACACTGGTATCATTTAAAAGGTAAAATTTTAAATTTTAAGATGGTTTAAAAATATTTTTGTGGGACAATTTTCTTCAAAGTTATCTCGGAAAAAAAGGTTTTCGGTTAATTTCTAATTAACTGACTGTTTAATTAACTTCAGCACTTCGAAAAGTTCCCAGATATTATCCCCTCGTCTTAAATAATAAGTGTGAAAAGTTTTGCCGAAATCAGGGCTGTGCTTTATGAGCAGAGATGTAGAACATACCCACAATGACTTTTATCTATATTGAGATTAAAAACCTTAGGCGAATCGATGCAAATTTAAGCATGTAAAAATACGAAAGCTGTAAGTAAATAGTTGACAATGAAAAGCATTGATATCTCCTTTCTAATTCTATAATAATATTTTTTGTCTTCTGAAACGTATTAGTGCCACTGTGAATATTATCTACAACTTAATAGATCTCGTAACGGAATAATTCCCTTCTTCGTTTCTTCTTTTCTACTTTTTCTCTTTTTTCTTCTCATATATCTTACTTTTACATCGTCTACCTAGTTCGAAAATTTTTAACAAATGTTTCCACTCGGGCAGTTATAGATTCCAGTGCCAAAATGGTCCAAAATCCTTTGCAACAAATTGATAATAAACCACCTAACATCGCAAAATGGTCTCCAAACAATTACCAATCTATTATGATATTTGGTATTACGATTAATTGCAGGAACATTGCAGAACATAAAATTATTAGAGAAGCATAGAAATTAAACAAAAATAAATTTTAAAATTTAACACATATATCATTTATATACAAATTCAAGCATGTAAAAGAAAGTATTGAAAGTTGTAAGTAGTTGCTTTTGGACATTATTGAGAGTTTGTTTCTAATTCTGTAATAATACTTTTGATCTTCTGAAACGTATCAATGCTACTGAGAGTATTTTCTAGTTATTAGTAAAATATCGTAACGACATAATTCACTTCTTTTTCATTTTGCTTCTTGAATAAATTACTTTCACATCGACTACCAGATTGTAACTGTTAACATTTCCGCTTTTGCAGTTATAGATTCCAGTGCCAAAATGGTGGACGGTCTTCTTGTCGGCTCGTTGTCCTCTCTTGGAGTGTACGACGAGTGCATCAACACTGAAGTCAAAAATGACAAAGGAAATGTTCTCTTCAGAGGAAAATATTGTGTTATGGATATCAAACTACCTTTACCGCCTATGGCAAAATCCTACAGGATGGACGAAATCATACCTGAGCTGAAGAATTTGACACTAAGTGACACTGTAAGTTTTGATCACTACCACTAAATAAAATTTAAGATATTTTATGTTTCAAACTCTGTTCCGAAATTATATTTATTACAAGAGCATATAGAAATAGTTCGAATTTTATACAGATTGCATAACCATTATTCGTTGCAATTAATGCAACAAATTTTAAATAGAGATGCTCAAAAGTACAAAGTGCACTTCTACTATAGAAAAAGAGCTTCATGATAATGTAATGTTAAAACAGATCGAATATACTTAAATTATTTATCCTCTATAATTGTAAATGATGTCATTTTTAAATAAATATTACACGTAATACTTATGAATTTCTTATAATTTTTTATTTTCTGTTTGAAATGATGAAAATTCGGTACTGTCAATGTTCCTTAACCGAAGGAGAGAGATAATAGTATATCATTTTCTTTTAGGTGTGAAGAATTCTATTTAGAGGCAATGAGTTTTGCTATACGGGGCATTTGTATTTGTGAGATTTTTTCTCGTGTACTGAGAGCATTCAATTACAGCAAAATTCACCAACATATGAAAAACATCACTGCACATGCTAACTAATTGCAGGTTCTCTTACACTGGATAGAGACGTCTCGTCTTTTTTCCTCCTGTAAAGTGCTCAATGGATACCAAAATCAAATAAATGTAGATCATTTGATATGTATCAGGTGAACGTGATTGCATTTTTGGGCGATAACTATGGAAATATTTCACGAAATCGACTTTGTGCCAACTTAAAATTCATTAATTTTTCATTAATATCAATTTAGTTGAAGTCACTGTTTCATGAAATGTTTAATCATACGTCCTATCACGCGAGCCTATTGTTTATTCCTTCTTGATTAATTCCAAAGTAGCGGCGGCTCGTGAGCTCAGGAACGTGGAGGGCTGCAAGACAATATTTATCAAGAGAATACATTTTTAAAAAGCTATTTTATTTTTCAGTAGGCCAAATTTTTTTAATTACAAAGCCAGATATGAAATGGCCTGCTTTTCAAACAAATTAAATAACCAGCATATGACATTTACCACTAGTTTTACTAACAGAAAGTTAAGTGAATATTGATGTGACGATTCTGCTGACGAAAAAAAATGAGAGCTCTACATACACACTTCCTTCCTCGCCCACTTCACTCGATCAAACTCTTCCAAAAATGAATATCTTCTTCAAAAGAAATCTAGCCTTCTATAGAGAGAAAGCAAATCAATCAACCAGATGTGTTTCTGTTGACGCAAAAGAAACCGGAACTAAAACCCATAATTTCGATGAGATTGCCACTTTGTGAGGGAATGAGGAGGAAAAATGAAAAGAAATTAAAAAAAGCATTTTTTTCCTCGTTCAGTTGGCTCCTTGCCAGCCAAAGTTTCTCGCCTGACAGCCCATAGTCATCTAAGTTAAAGGGAGAAAGGGTTGCTTTTTCTCTCCGGAATTTCTGCGCAGTGAACGAATTTTAGGTGTGAGTAGAGTACTTTGCTGCTCAGGCATGCTTCTCTCTTACTTTCTGATTTATTTTCTGTCTTCTTTTCAATTTTTTATTACTTTTTGCATTTCCGTAAGTCATGGAACTCTGAGAGTGAAAAAGTAAGCGAATAAGATTAAAAACGAAAATACAAGTTTGAAAAAATTTCAGGGATTGCTGCAGCTCTATAGCCCTAATGGAGGAGCCGTCACTGTTCCAAAGCTTCGTTTCCTTTCACTTCACACATACGCAGTTATAAATGTAATTTTTTAATCGTTCGATTTTACAAAGAAATTTGTGTTATTTTTCTTGTATGGTTGAATTTTGTTTAAATTAAATATATGTTTTGAAGTTCAATTTATAATCGGAAACTTATATTTCCTTCAAAATTCATGGTACAGTCCAACTATTGATTTAATTCTCTGCATCACAAACAAGAAGAAAAGTACAAAAAAAGTACTTTTCGCATTTCCGTCATTTGGATGTTTTGTCCATTTGCTTTCCATAAAATAGATGATACTTTTTCATCGCTCCACATTTATTCTCCGCTCTGGGAAAGTGAAGGAAAGATCTTCATTTTCATCCAAACGAATGTAACGATTTTATGCTTACTTTTACAGTGATATTATGATTTTTTTATATTACTTAAAGATTGAAACAGACGACTAATTATAACTTTTATTACTCATTTTATTATTTTTTAAAAAATAGTATTAGTTCCAAATAAATTCCCGTTAGATTAATTTAATTTTCAGAATTTAGTTAATGTTATAAATTTCATAATATACTAAAGGGCGATTTTACATTTGATAAATAAAAAATGCAAAATCAACCATATACCTATAAGGGCAGATAGCATAATAATGCATTTGTTAATTTAAAGCCAGGATCAGGCCATAAAGGAAGCTGAACAAATAATAGAGAACGCAAAAGATTATTTTGTGCTAAGGAAATTAGAAAATAAAAATTTCCTAATGCAATCTGAAAATTATTGCAATTTTCTTGTTTTATTTCTGCCATTCTTAATATTTTCATATAACTTAGTAATACTGGAAATACAACTGACCTGACTCAAATCAACTGAATGAGAACAAAACAAACAAAACTTCAACAAAATGAGAATTGCAGGCTGGGTTTCTAAAATTAGACAAGATCAAGAGCAGAATTCTACTTCTAAACACATGTCGTTTAATTTTTAATTAAGTAGAATTATAATTAAAATTTTTAAAAATTGCTCAAAGGTGCGCAGTATCACCTTCCGAGGTAAATTCTTATGTATTTTTTATTGCACATTTTAGAGTAGAAATGAATTAAAGCCAACAGTGGCATAAAGCTAGTCCTCAATGACAGCTATCACCAAATGAATATATAATTGTTAGATACTTCGTGTGCTTTTTCTTTTTATGAGGAGTCGCTCTTGAACAACATAAGAAGGAAGATATAAAAGTTTTTCTATTTCTAGGTGATGCGTGATGCCGTGAAGTGGGCCACTTTCCTCTACGCTTACCCTGTGAAAATGGGTGTTTGTGTTCCTTCTGGTTGCACGGTTGAAGATCTCGATCAAGCAGTCAAAATGTGTAATGTTTTATTAAGCAGTATTTACAATCTTTGTTTTTGGTTAATATCTTCTTTAATATCAAAAACTAGTTTCGTGTTATTGGCTTTCATTTGTTTGCACAGATGTGAAACATAGCAGCCCTGCGGTTATCTTGAGAATTCATAAAGAGAGTACATCCATCTCTCAAACGGCAAAAACAAATCTTGCATACTGTAGGTGTTTAATACAGATGGATGGAAATTCAGTTAGAGATGTAATAGCTTTCCCAACTCCCTCTCTCTATATCCAATATAAAGACTACAATAGAGACATAGTGCTGTTTTCTGTTGAGTAAAAAATGTATGCAAAATTTCAAATCAAATAATAAATGCAGAAAGTCAATAAATAGATGAAAAATTAAATAAATATATTCTTTTGGTATAAATTCTTGATCGCTTTTAAATGCGAAGCTTACTCTTGAATCAACGACGTACCGAAAAGTAGTTCCATTATTCACATATTCTATTAAATTAAATTTCTTTTAAATTTAAATTAAAGTTCTATTAAATTAAAATTAAAGTTATATTAAATTAAAATTAAATTTCTAATAAATTAAAATTAAATTTCTAATAAATTAAAATTAAAGTTATATTAAATTAAAATTAACTTTCTAATAAATTAAAATTAAAGTTCTATTAAATTTCAGATTTAGACAGAAATACTGAAAGACATAATATAAACAATAACCTACTAAATACACTGAAGAGCCAAAAAAACTGGTACACCTGCCTAATATCGTGTAGGGCCCCCGCGAGCACGCAGAAGTGCCGCAACACGACGTGGCATGGACTCGACTAATGTCTGAAAAAGTGCTGAACTCTTGAACATCTATTATCGGTATATTCCGGATTATGACAGTTGCGTATATTTATTATATATACCAGTATACTGCAGTTCGATCTTTCATTAGAATACAAATATTTTACTATTACCAAAAATCTAATGTTTGATTGATTCGAACAGTTCTTTGATTGTGATGCTGTGTAATTTGTCATTAAAACAACTTTAATATATATTGAGTAATAGCAAATTTAAAATAATATATAATATTAAATAATGATTTTGATAAAATTATTTTCATTATTTCAGTGGGGGACTATCTCATGTTAGAAATCAAAACATCTAGATGCGAAGTGAAAGAAGAGATACACTTTTCCGATACAAATATTTGCGTTATGTAAGTAGATTAAAAGTTAATGAACAAATTATTTATGATCTCTTAAACTTATGAAATCTATCTTATTTCATATTAATTCTATGAGCAAAATACTCATGATTAAAAATAAACTTTTCAGAACTTTCAAAAGCTGCAAATAGTCATCAGAAAACTAGGGAATTTTTATTGTGTTTTAATGGTGAAATCGGAATGACACTTAACCCCTCCCAAGAAATTCGAGGATAGCGATAGCCTAGTGGTAAGGTTTCGGCTTCGGGGCCAAAGAGTTCCAGGTTCGAAACCCGATTCCACTGAAGATCCACCTGTTGCACGTTAAATCATACGTAGGGGTCAATTGTCCTTCCGTTGGTGTGGTGCGGAAGTTTGGTGAGGGGGTGCCAGTTCAGGTGTCGTCCTCGTCGTCTGAACGCAAAATAGCCCTCGGGTTGCTTTAGAACGAGACGTTAATATAACTAGACTAAACAAAAAAAATAATTAGACATATTAACCTAAAGGAAGCAGTTAATAATAAAACTTTTACATACATGCAAATTTTAGCAATCAGGAGAAGCAATTCTTTGAAAATTAAATTTTACTCGCGACGTCGATATTAATCGGTGATGTAAAATATTGACTGATGAGACGAGGCGCATTTTGATCTGAACGTTTCGCTGATGCATCTGCTGTGATGAAATTCTTCGTTAGACTCTGCAATTTTTGTTGCATAATCTGAAGGTTAAAGTATGGCATGAATTTAATCAGTTATGCTTGATCCTTATTTCTAAGGAATTGACACTGATAGGTCTGGTGGCATGCTTTGTAACTGGTTTCCATCGTTGTCACAGAATATCATTCTCACGTCCCCATCCGCATATTTACGGATCCTACTATGGTTTGGATTGAGGTCGCTTTTCATTGGCTCTCAGCGTCATGTGACTTCGCTTGCTTCTGAATGATGTCATAGGAGCGCGCTTAGTTTGGATTTCGATTTCTGTCTTGGCTATTGTATCATTGGAAAACCAAAACTATCTTTATCTTGAATTCATCATTATCTTTAGAAATATCCAAATAATCGTAATTAAAAGATAATTTTGGCTTTTCTATGATACAATAGCTAAGACAAAAATCGAAATCCAAACTAAGCGCTCTCCTATGACATCATTCAGAAGCAAGCGAAGTCACATGACGCTGAGAGCCAATGAAAAGCCACCTCAATCCAAATCATAGTAGGATCCGTAAATATGCGTCTCATCCTAGCAATTCATTTCTTTGACAGAACAACTTTTATGCTGGATGGAGCTCCTTCACACGTCACCATTAGCTTTGAGGAAATGCTCTAGTAACATTTTTGAGAAGAAAAAATAATCAGTTAATCGCTTTCATTATGCCGATCCACAGTGGTCCAGTTTCGGTTTGTAGCGCGACAAAAATCGAAATTTCGAGGTCCGCAAATGGGTTTATTTTCTATGGGGGTAGGTAGAGAACCGTTTGGAACCCTGAAAGCCATAATTTTTTTTGTATAAACATGTAGTCTTAGGAGGTTTTACGGAGGTTAAAGTTGAAGAATGTCTTTCGAACACTTGAGCCGCGTTTCAGTGAGCCCTCGGATTTCGTTCTGTAAAGTCCTACATTGCTCTTTATCTGTCTAATTTTAGATTTTTCATGATGCTGGATTCCAGGAAAAGTAAACGAAACCGTTTTTAGCACATCATTTTATTATTTTCCATATTTTTATACTATATTTTAAAAGGCCCTTTTTTCACTAAATTTTCAAGTTTAAAGTGAATTTTAAAAATTTGCACAACTTTGCACACCTTGAGACTACCTTAAATCATTTCTGCACTCTATCTTCTATAAAATGTCTAAATATTAGCCCCGATAAGCCCCGACTTTTTCATTTATTTTATTTTTTAATGTCATCTACGTCAGTGAAGAATTTTCAGTTTTTCCTTCAATGACGCAAAAATAAATATCCGGGTAAAGAAAACCTGTTTAAAAACTAAGTTAGCCTAGCTCTAGCCTAGATGTTAATTTCTAAAAATTCAATCGACATTAATTCGAAAATTTTATTGAAAAATTTTCGAATTTAAGGGGGCGGATACTCAATCTAAAATACATTTTAACTTTTTAAGAAATAAACGCTGGATGGTTTCAAAAGTATTTTAAATCGATTTCAATATTTATTTCTGATTTAGTAGTTGACATAAAGACACCGAAAACGCGAAAATTTTGGAATAGTTCAGAACGTGATTTGAAATTTTCAAGACAGTTAATTTGCTTCAGTAACAACCTCTCAAGCGCTGTCTTCAGCTACAGCTAAAAGGACAATAAAATTAGGAAAACTTAACCAAATATAGTTTTTAATAAATAACAAATAATATGAAACATAATTCACACGATGAAAAGCGTTACCTTCATCTATTATACTTAAAAGTTAGTTATTAAAATGTTTTGGAATATTTCATGAATTCTCATATTATTTTTGTGAAAACTGAGGGCAATTTTACTCTTAAAAGTAATTTTTTAGAAGATTTAATGGTATTTTTATATAACATTTATATTATATTAACGAAATTCTTTCACTTTTTAATCGTTTTGAAAGACATTTGAACTTGTCGCACAATTATTCATTAGATCTATCTTAACATTGCAAATATTTGGAATGTTAAAAATAAAAAAAAATACCTACCAGACTTTACTAAAATTTCACAAATCTTATTTTAAAGCTATTTCCTTCATTTGGTAAAATTTATCAGATTTTTTTATGTTTTATACAACTAATTATTAACTTTTCCGCAGATTACAACAGTTCTCTCCATAGAGAACAACGGGGACGAATTAAATAAATTAATACAAATCAAGAAGTATCCAACCGATTGTTATGAAATTTCATGTGATACAACTGAAGTTCATTTCCTTTAAGCTGTGCAAATTTCAAGTCTCTGCTGTTTTTAGTTTCGTCGCTATGATTTTTGTCTCGCTAGAAAACGAAACTGGACCACTGTGCGATCCCATAATTTTATCCTTGCGATCTTTGACACTTAGTTTGTCGTAAGAGCTGGTCAACCATTGCAACTCAAATAGTTTGCCAGTACTCAAAAATAGGAAGACGTATCATGCATTCAACAAAACATGAAATTCCTTTCGCTCCACTGCTGAACAAGCAATTTTTAGATTTCAAAGTGTGTTTGACAATATTGTGACCAACTCAGAACAGAAAATATCTTAATAAATCTTCACTTCTGTAAAACAATTATATAAATCATGAGAGACTCATCACCAGACCGCAGACAAGAATCATGCAAATCGGAATTTAAACCTTCAACTTCCACTCGCATTTCATCCACTAATTGTAAATCAACAAGTACTTCAATATACTTACTCGTTATAACGCTGAATCTCATTGGCGCAAAATGCGAATTTAACATTTTCTGCCTTAACCATTTTGAAAATGCTCAACAACCTATATCAAAATATTTACTCTAGGCGGCTTCGACTAGCCGGAAGAAACTTTATGTGAGATTTGATTTGGACTCGTAATAAGTAAGTACTAAAAAACAGACAATTTATTATAACAGCAAAATGACAAACACAACATACTGACAAAATAGAAAAAATGAATTCGATTTTACAAACTAAGTAAGACAAACTACAGATTGCCTTACTTACTTTTGGATAAAACTATCTTTCCTTTTAGAATAAAACTTAATAAAACAAATTTGTGCTTTTATTGGTATGCATATATCTAATTAAATATCATTTGCGTTATCAGTATTCACAAAAGCAGCAATTATGGACAAGTTTTCTGGTTTGTTTATTTTGTTATATAGTAAGATATGAAA
>BGPR01045227.1:0-12388 GCA_013235015.1 Araneus ventricosus | reverse complement strand
GATGCCACCACCAATTTGGGTTATTCTTTTTTATTTCAATCTATTTACGATGGTAAAAGATACTTGAGACATTTAAGCGTGTCCAGGTGATTTTTGTATTTAAAATTAATTGTTACTTTGGCTTAAATACAGATTTAAATGGCAAAAATTATGTAATTCGATGTACGTGTCAGAGAGGCCATTGTATGTTAAGGGGTTAAGTCAATTTGCTGTAAATGCTTGATACGGATTTACTTACCAATGCTAGTGTTTATGGAATTGAGACAGTGTTAGTTCAACAGCAGAACGGTAAATAATGTGTTCAGACATTTAGATCTCTTTCTATAGCCCAGAAAAAATTCAATCAATGAGACCACATTTGCGGAAATATGGGCATCATGATGTTTCACTTTTTAATCTGTTGTAAAAGCCTTTTATAGTTGTGACTCATGGTGCTGGTTGTATAGTTTAGAGGATCATTGGGAAGATTGACGGCATGGGATTTAAGACTTCAGAAATATGCCATGGCTATAGTATACAAAAACGGAAGACGCAGCAAGATACAGCTACAGGCTTTTCAAAGTCCCTTTTGATGACGATAGAGGCATGAAAAGATATTGGTGCTATCGCTTCAAGTCTTGTCTCGGAACTTGAACAATGATAAATCTGGAGCTATTTGGTTATCTGAGAGTTTCTCAAACCTTAAAAATCAGAATTTGTAATGATTGGTGAGTCCCGTGCATGAAGAATTTCTATCTTTCAGGAAAGAGAGGGTTACCAGTTTTTTCTAAGCATTTTCGATTAGAGATTCTTCGACATTTCTATGACGTATCGACAACCTGCCACTTTGTATTTGCGAGGACATATGACAGGTTACGGAGGAGATTTATTAGCCTCAGCTGTATCGAAGCGTTCGCGACTATGTAATGCATTGTAATGGATGTCATAGATGGACATATATTCTACAAGACCACCCAGTCAATTACTACCAATTCCATTTAACAGTATCAACTTTTCGATGTGTTGACATGGATTTTCTTCGACATTTTTCGAAATCTCTAATGACTGTCTAACTTGATAGGTCGTTATAAAAGTCCTACATTCCGCTGAATCCCCCGAAGTTGCAAGGTTTATGTTTGTAAGAATCATTTTGAATCATGGAGTGACGAGGGTTATGATCGCCGTTACGGAACAAGTTTTCGAGACAAAATTAATGCATAAAGTTAAAAGACTCTGTAATGTTGCCCATCGAAGGACGTTCCGAACTTCCTTGAACTAATGGTCTGACCGAACGCATCAAAAGATCTTATGTCGACATGTTGTCTATATATGTCGATGACGAACTGACACACAAGGACGAAATACTACCATTTGTAATGTTTGCCTACAATACCATTCAACAAGATAATAATGAATTTCACTTTTTTTTATTTTGTGCAAGGTTGAGAAGCTGAAATCATACTGGTTACAATGCTTATACCTATAATCAAGGTGGAAATGCACATGTTTTCTCAGACTCTTAATAATAAAAGCAGCAGAATTAAGACAGTTAGCTTGTGTGCAAATGCTGGAAACTCGAAGAAAAAAACCTATGGATTTATGGCGCTAAACAACGATCATGAATCCAAACCACACGGAAGGAGATCTTGTATGTATCTTTATACCAATTCACAGAGTTGAACATTTGGGAAGATCGTGAAATAAATAAATCTTTATAAAAAGTACGTGATGTCCCTACGAGGTGTTAAAATAATAATCCAACGTTACGTTTGAGGTTCAAGAATATGGCTCATTTCACGAAGATGAAAACGCAAAGATGTTGAACATCTGGCTCTTCCTAAGATTTGGATGCAGAAGAGACTGCTTTGCAGGATATCTCACCCACTCTCCAAAAAGACGAGCCGACTGGAAATGAACACCCGAGAAGTGGTCCAACTATTTTGCCTAAACGAAGCGGGAATGCCTGGATCCATAACTGGTTCCTCAATGAAAGTCACAGTATCGCAGGAAGGCAATGTTCTTTTAAGGAGACGCATTGACACGTGGCACGGAATTTTTTAAATGTTTTATTCACAAATATTGTTGTAATAATAGCGGTTGTGTGTAGAGTCGTAATTCTTTTAGAGTTCAAAATTCTGTCATTTTTATTACTTGTATGATGATCCTTTTGAAAATATTTATTAGACTTGAGTATGTTCGGTATCGAGTGTCTGTCGCTGATTGATTAACGTGGTAATCAGCTCCACTTCGGATCAGTCCGTTTATCACAGATGTCAGAAATGAATCTTTATTCTGCATCCTTCTTAAATATCTCTTTCAGGAAAGTGAAGTTGGGATGATTCCACTGTCACAATGTTGTATATATGTATATAACCCTGGTAAATTAGACAATTGATTTAAACAATTAAAAATTTAAAAAAATTATAAAATGAGGGATTGAAAGTTATTTATTATATTATAAAACACATTTGTTAGTGTACTAAAAAGTATAAATTATTCATTTAATAGTTTTCTGATTTTTAGTCTTTCATTTATATTTCATTATTATGAAAATTATGGAATCGTTTAATTAATTATTTCTCAAATTCAGTACCAGATAATGTCCTTCATATATAATGAAGATGTAATTGAATTTACCGATCAACTGATGCTTTTGTTCTATAATATTATTTAGTGCATTGTCATCCACAACACGCAAATGTACAGTTTCAGAACTCCAGCACATCATGAAAAGAGTGAAATATCGATTCAAAAATTCAATTTTTACGAACATGGAACAAGTTAACTAAATAATGGTGTTTGAAAATACTCATAGTGCAGGCTTTCTATTTTAGTAGAATGTTTGATGGAACACTATTTGCCTAATTCTTTTGTTATTTCCAATAGATATAGCGCTAAATGATAATTGTGTCCACATGTAAACACACGTGGATCCACATTTTGATAGAATTAGAAACCACTCATCATTGAAACTTGTGATACGCTATATTATTATGTATAATTGGACATTTTTTAAACATAAGTAATCATAAAAGTTTTAAATTGCAATAGCTCTGACACGAGTTTCGAGTAAATAAAACCATTAGGATCAGGGAGACGAGCCTCTCAGTTATGAAAAATAGCAAACATAGCGTGTTAATCAAGAAAACTCATCGCACGACGCGTGAATTTGAATTGCAAGAAATCTTATTGTATGAAATTTTTTCTCGGCAACATGAGTAATCTGAAATACATTTTAAACTCATCCGCTCAGAGTTCTGTGCGTTAACCTCTCAGCTCGTGCATCTATTAATCTTATATCTTTAAACCAAATTCAAGTTATTCATAGACAATATTGTTGAAATCAAGGCTTCCTAAAGCTTATGAATTTTCGGAGTATCTTATGAATTCTTAACTTTATCAAAAAGACAACTCATTCCCTAAATTGTGCGTGTCATTCAATAGACAGTAGAGAAAAATAAGTCGGAGAGGTGTTAAGTCATTGAGGGACAAACCTAAGAATGCTTAGATTTTATGAACAAACTGAGAAATATTTCCGTTTCTTTGTTTGGTCTCAGTTGCTATCAAACAGATTTAAGTTTCTGTATAAAGTATTGTAGGGTTGTGTCAATTTGGGCATTTTGTACTCAATAAAATGACCAGTCGAAAAAATTTGCGATGTAGGAACCTATGTTCTACTGGAGTTCTTAACTATATAGGTTCTGTAAATAAATGTTACAAAAACACATGAACTTTTTTTCTACACCCTTAACTGTAGTGCTGAACGTCACTACTTGCATTGAAAAATCGTATTTTCAAAATAATAAGCTACAATTAAGTCATTCACAGGCGTCATAATAAGATACAAAAAAGACGTGAAATTCATAAGCATCTTATGCGTCCAGTGAACTCTTAGTAGAATAAAAAACAACTTCTATAGGTAGATGGTGTCATTAATTAGATAGTAGAGGAATATGCACAGTTAATATATTAAGTTATAGGCAGTATGTTAAGTAAAATTTGTTGTACATCTCTGTTTCTTGTATTAACTACAGCTATGATTTTGGTGGCTAATTAAGTTATAATTGAAAATAAATAAACGACTTAATGCAAGATTTTGTTAAGAGCAAGTAATATATTCAACATATGTATCACAGAACACTTATTGCGGTCTTTAAAATTAATTGCGCCATTTTTCAGATTGTTGAGTAATCGGAGACAGAAATAATTAGGAAAACAATTTTGCACCTTTCAACCGCTTCAGAGCCACAAGAATTTTAAAGAAAAAAAATTCGTTCATAAGTGCCTAACAGGGAGACTACCCTATATTCCTAATTATCAGTAGCGAGTAACTGTAGATATTTATGAATTTGTTGCGTATTCAATCATTTTTAAAAAAGAAATTCTTTCTAAGAGGCTCTTAATACCAGCAGTTTATATCTGTTAATTGCCGCCCTAGTGATAAAATATTTGTCATTTTTGGAAGGATCGAATCATGTGGCATTGAAACTGTTAAGCTGCATTTTTTTATCCTTAACAACTTCCCCTATTGATTTACTTTTCAATAAGGAGGGCCGCGACAAAGAAAAATTTAATGCCAAAACAGGGCTATCAAAATTTTACTTTCATAAATTAGGACGACTTCGTGAGTAGCTCAAGGGAATTAAATGCATTATTACTTTTAGATTTAAAGTTCATGTTTAGTATAAGAAAACATGAAGGGAAAATGATGTAAGCAGACGATAGAATCATCTGTCATAGATATTTTAAGATTTTGGGAAAAGAATATTCTAATCTTCTGCACTAGAAATACTCTTTAAATTGACAGTGGCTGAAGTTGTACTCTAAATATTTTTCAGCATACACTATACATTAAAATAAAACCAAAGTCTATATAAGATTTAGTCGACGATAAATTAAATACGTGGCGCTCATCTCTTAAATGTATAATAATTATATTCTGTATTATCAGAATTTGGCGCGCAAAGATATAAATATCGTATCGGGCACAATCAATGCTTAAAATATAATCATACTTAAATTCAACCTGCAACCATGAATATATTATCTTCCTTGAAAAATATTCAATGATAGCTAACGTTGAGAGAAATATATTTTGCCTGGGTTTTTTTTATTGTGAGTGTAAACTCTATTCAACAATCGAGCCACAGCCCCGATGAATGTGTTAAAGCAAAGAATTATATTGAGGAATAAAAAGTGTTCCTTTTGTCGTTTCATAATATTAAAGTGACTTCTATTTTTTATGAATTAATAATAATGCTTTTTTTTCTCATCCCCCCATAAATGGATGTTCTTTTCGAGTTGCACTGAATGGACACCGCCGGTGTGATCAGAATAGGATCGAAAGACAAGCCACGCCCAGACGGTTTCATCCTGCAAAGATATAAATTTGAATCCCGCGATACTGCACGGTGGAAGCGAAATCAGAACTCTGATATTTCTACATAGAAAGAGTCTTCCCTTCTAACTCGGGTGCTTCAGCTGTGGATCCTTCAATACGTAAATGACGCCTTTCTTTTGTTATCTGGCAACAAGAAACTCAACGAAGAACATTTTTGTCAACCCATAGATCTTCCTACAACTTCGAAATGTGTCGTGGACAAAGCCAAAAACTGAATTCTAAACACTCTTTAGCAATCCTGAATCAGTGTTGCCGACCTCCACAATCCTATGCAATTCGGACAATGATTTTAACTATTCTGGACTGGATTTACCTTGTTATACATCGAAAGGCTGGACTAACTTTATGAACTGTTCACTTATTTATTGCATATTTTATTGATTTTCTGTATGTATTCCAATTTAACTGATGTGTACTTTTTCCCATTGTGACCTTTTCCATGTCTCTATCCTCCAACACAAGAAACTGGAGTACTGAGAAAGCCAAAACGGCTCGCGTGGGCCAGTATCTCTCGCATCCAGACGTTTATACTCTATGAGCTGGCATATGCGACTGCTACCTGGTCAGTAGGTGCGTGTGATGTGTGACTTTTTTAAAACTCTAAGCTAAAGAAACTCAAGTTGCCATCAGGAGAAAGACAGCAACTCTAGTATTATCTGCAATAATATAAAGTCAGAAATAATTAAGATTTATTTGAAGATCCAAAAAGAAATGAAATTTAATTCAGCCTTAAAAGATTAAAATTAAATATTAAAAGATGCGTTAGAAATATGCATTTCAAAATCGTTTTTATACGGCCCTCGTAGCTTTCTCCACTTGAGTTCTCTTTATCTATAGAATATTTTGTCGAGGCCAGTAGCAATCTAAATTATTATTAGATAGGTTTTCGGGTGATACATAGGGATCCATACGATTTCGTCAAATAATTATAGTAAGGGCTAGTTTCATTGAAAATGTCTCATTTTCCAAACTAAAGTATAAAACAAATTTTCGTCAGCAATTTTAACTGTAGATAGGAATTTTTTTCTTCTGGAATGAAACTTATCAGTTTTCCAATAAAATTACAAAATTTAAGGTAATGAAACAGCCTAAAAGGTTCGCGTGGACGAGTATCTCTCGCATCCAGACGCTGTTACACTATGAGCTGGCATATGCGACTGCTACTTGGTCAAGCAGTAAGTACGTGGGATGTATGAAATTGTATCTCTACAATAAACAAACCCAAGCTGACAGAAGGGAAAGGGGTGTGCCATCTAGCACAAAGCTGAATTATATTCCATATGTGTTTAAAAGTGGTAGATATAAATTTAAAAAGAGCCTCCTATGAATGAGCAATATTACGCGATTAAAGCCTTAAAACTGAATAGTATAAAAGACAGAATCCCAAAAATGAGTACAAACGCGTTCATTTTCTTTTTATAGGGCCTCTTGTAGCTTTCTACACTGTGTCACCGTCGGAATTTTTTAACCACAGATCCTGCTTAAAATAGCATTTCAACTTGTATTAAAGACGAGTTTCGGTTCCAGGTAAACTTTTTACGTCAGTTAAAGGTATCGTGGAAGCTCTAGCTGATTTTAATCGTAATGTCCCCATGTCAAAACGGGATTTCCGGGAAAATATTCAGTAGGTTTAACTCTAGTAAAAAAAACAGTTTTTCCTCCTGGACATTTAGATACTATTTTATTTCAATTTTGAACTTTTATTTTGTATTTAAAATAGAAATTGTCAGGAAATTATGAAATAGTATTAATATTAGCAGCCCTAAATTAATAAATTTAAGATATGGTTCTAATGATCATTTATTAAGTCGAGAAATGAATGCTACTGGCCTTGAAAAAGTAAAGAATATTGTAACTTAGAATAAAGGAGGCAATATCCGCAACTCTCGCAGCCAGACAATTTCATGTTTTGAGCTGGCGTTCGAAAGATGCGGAGTCTCTGCGTGGCGTGCGTTCGTTTACGATCGATGCTACTGCATCCAAGTTGATCCAAGTAAAATGCGAATTGCTGTAATCGATTTAAATTGAGCATTAGTTTTCAAGACTTGAATTTAATATATTATTTGCCTGCATGTGAGATTGCAGCAGATTAAATCTGACGGCCAGCATACGTCATCTCGTCGGAATCAAGGAGAAGGAATTCCGGATCTGGTGTCGTCCTCGTCATCTGAACACGGTTCAGAATTAAGGGCTGTTTTGATGGATCTCGTGTGTACTTATTCTAACGTCCCGCTTTGAAGCAAATCTTATTACTGTCCCCAGGCGCCATCAGTGTCTTAAATAAATAACAGCCGGGGAGGTTATGACGACCCTTTCATCACATGTGGTATTGAAATGCGACATGAACGTCCTAACCTTTTTTCTCGCTGTTATCTTTCAAAACTGGAGCCTAGGCTACCATTTCCCGCGTTGACCCCTTTCGCTTTGTCGGTGTTGTATAGCAAATAATGTGAGGTGGAGATCCTGTTGTTAAATTCAAATATCTGCTCCTAGGGGCGTTTTATCAGGGAGAGGTGCCTAAACCCGCGCAGATTAACAAACTGGCAGGCTTATGTTCCGAGGGTCTATTAGAAGAACCGAAAGAAAACTCGGTTGTATCGGTAGAGCAGATCCTTCTTTGGTGGAAACGTCTTGAGAGAAGAATTTAATTGCTAAAACTGCGCCATCGTTATTGACAGTTTTTATCGAATCCCTATTTGTCTTCCTAGAGACGGTTGATGGTAATGATTTAATTGATCGGGCTTAGTTAACGGTAACTGTTTGATTTGAGCTTATTCTTTTTCGCTCACAAAATAATTCGAATCTCACCTGGCCCGATGCCGCAAAACGTAATTTTTACGATTCGTGCTTATTCGTTTTTTCTTACTTTTGTGTTAATTTTCAACATAAACGAACGTAGAGTTTAAAACACGATTCCTCTGAATTTGCAACCGTGGTCAGATGACGATTATTTGATTAGGTTTGCAATACCGCTATTTAGATCATTTCTCCAACCAGTTGTGTGTTTTTAGCTAGTTTCTGCGTAAAATTTACACATGTCTGAAAACGACACATGGTTTGTCGTTTGAGAAGCTGTCGTCAAAATAGGGGAAGAGCATATAAAAACCAGTTATTTCTGTCCATTTTATTTTTTGTATGCAGCGTTCGGACTAGCGTTCAATTAATTTTATAAACTCCCTTGAGGAATTAGCAACCTATGAACGACAGTCGCCAGCGCTAAAAATGTTGTATGTTCTAGAAGAACCTCCAATTTCTACGAACTGTGTGTTCGGATTTTCTTCATGTTGAATGCTACGGTTAGGTTAGGTTAGGTTATATATTAAAGTTCCGTTCTGAAGCAACAGCAGGGCTATTTAGGGACGGACCTCGTAATTTTGAAACGCGGTCAATTGACGGGGACGACACCCGAGCTGGCACCCCCTCTCCAAAATTCCCCGCCACATCAACGGGAGGACGTTTGGCCACTACGTATGATTAGCGTGCAACGGGCCCCATACACGGCGGATCTTCAGTGGAATCGGGTTTCGATCCCGAGGTGGAGACATTACCACTAGGCCACCGCGGCCTGTTGAATTTTCCCTTCTCCGCTTTCCGCAGCATTCATTTAGGACATTCCTTATATTTGCGATGGAGCTTTCAAGACGATCGACTCCATTGATTGATCTGTAAGTCTTATTATATCTCTGCTCGACTATCCTTAGATGAACAAAACTTTCTTCGTTCTATTTTGCTGTGTATTGTTAATAGGAAATTGGCATATTTATTTTAATACATTGCGGATACAGTGTAAAAATATTCAATGCTTCCCAATACCTCCTCTTTCTCACCACGCCCTGCTCAGAAGTTCGATTTGTGTTTAGACAGTCCTCATGAAGATACAAAAGAGGAAAATCTAGTTTCGGGCGGCACTCTCAATTTCAAACACTCCTCAAACGAGGCTGAGGCTGCAATCTTTCGGAAATTTTTGGAAGAATTAATAGTACTTGTCAGGAATAAGCAAATTTCCTACTTCGGTTCATAAATCCGCGAGATGAAAAATTTCCTACCTTTATCTTTAATTTCTGAATTCATTGTTCGGGTAAAGTGCTCACGCAATCCTGCCGATGACTCTGAAAGGTCCGATATGGTTTCGCCATATGGTCCGAGTGTTACTTCATGCTCTGTGCATGGTGATATTGGCTCCGACGTATTTCGCATTTAGTTTCGATGCATTTAAAATTAGCGAATGATTTCTTTTAGAAACGATTGTGCGCATACTCGTTACTTCTACTGGAAATCGGTTCCCAACAATAAAGAAAATATTTATCCATAAGAATTTTCGTCAAAGTAGCATATTAAACGAAGAATACCGAATAGAAATGCTAATGCTACGGTAAAAACAGTGGCCTTACTTTTTATAATTATTTGTCTAGTAAACACTAGGTTTCTTTTGAAGAGTACATTGTAAGCAAAATTGACGTTTCCTTCCGACACTTATCTGATGCGAATTCTCTTCCTTCGTTTCAAATATACTTTATGCTAAACACCTTCATAGAATGTCGGTAATTCTGCTCCTTATAGGATATTCATTTCCTTTAAAAACAGAAATAATTTATCGCTCGTAAGTTAGTTTCAGAGGGTTCAATCACAGTGCTTTCAAATCTAACTCTTTTAAAACCCATAACGGGTGAAGGCAGACATGAAAGCAGGTAATCATTTCCCTAACCCTGTTGGTAAGCAAGTGGTCATTTGCGTCGTGGAGGGTTCTTTTGTCGTCATGTTTCTAACATCCAAACCCTTGTTGACTACATTCGGTCATTTACAAATTGTTATAACACTCTACATTTTCAGTACAAGATTTTTACAAGTTTTATTTTTTACTGTTATAATCACATTTCACTGTAAAAGACAAATTTGATGCGAAAGCATAAATTTAAATTTTAGTGAGCATGTAGGTACCGTTTTAAAATCATTGAACCTAACAGAATTTTTAATTATTAAGAAATTTATTTACAGAGCAGTTGCTCGTATTTATTAATTTGTATCTATGTTTCCAAATTTGGAACTTTTTTCTTTTAAAGATAAATCTATGGAAATAACTTTACTTTTCATGTTCAGAGTAAATAAACCAAAATTTGCTATAAATTTCAGAATTTAAAATTACAAAGCAGAACAAGAGGGTCCACCGGACAGAGAGTATTTACTTGGGCATGATGATCTCTTTCTAGTTGGCACTTATTACTCATAAATATTGTAGGTTTACTGCTAAAAGTAACGAAGTCAAAACCTGACATTTCCCTTCCAAATGCCTTTTGCAAGAAAATAATTGTTACTAATCACAAAAACGCAAGTGCTACGAATTAAAGAAAAATGTCGAATTTTAATGAATGCGACAATAAAACCCTGGGTTTTCTGATCGATGGGAATTTTAAATTTTGAAAAATTACGTTTTCCGACTTGAACAGTTCAATGAAGACGCAATATCTTTAAATCTTCTTATGACCTGTGGGATTTTCTTAAATGCGAATATTTAATTCGCTGTATTTTTGCTTAAAACTAATTAAAGTACTGGTGGGAAAAAGATTTATCTTTCTAAAATATTTTTAATTGTTACAAACACAGTTTACCATAAAAATCAATGCATTTTATATTTGACCTGTAAGATTTACAATTACGAATATTAATCATAATTCATTTTTCAAATACTGGTTGGAAAAAGACTTGCTAAAAACGAAGTTTTCCAACCAAAAAAAAAATTAGCACAATTTTGTTTACATACTTTCCGACATTTTGTTTTATATTAATATAAACTTTAAAAAACACTTCGAAATTGATCAGTATCATCAAACAATATCTCGATAATTTATTCCCGAAATAAAACTTTCCGATATCCAGGTATTTTAGCAAACGTTTCAGCAGGCAGGAAGCTCAATGCAAACTAAGCCTCTGCCTTCGAATACTTACTGGGGACATCAATAAAGAGCGACAGTGGGAGGGGAAACAACCGTTGTTAAAAAGAAAAGATTGCTTCCCACAATTTGCCAAATCGCATCAAAAAGGGGAAGGAAATACGTTCGTCTGGCAGTTTGCATGACAAGCCGTATAGGCAGTCGGAAGATTAATCTATTAAACTTTCAGTCAATTTCCGAATGTGTTCCAGCTGAGCTAGTAAATGTTTAAATAAGTCAATCATCGTATTCAATTTCCCCTTCAAATTTGAACTGAACTAAATATCAATAACAAATACTTGCATACCTTCATAAATTTATTTATCTTAAAAATAAATCATCTCTGTAAAAGATTTAAAATTTGTAAATTTTGCTTAAAATTTAAGTTTGATATCTTTCTCAGATTCTTGATAAGATGCACCTTCCCTTACAGCTGGTAAGCAATTAGAAATTTTATAAAATTGCGGATGGTTTTCTTTTCTCAACTATTCATGTAACAAAATGGAACGTTCTTAAACAACCTGTACTCTCGTATCTTCCATCAAGTCATTTCTGAAGTCAAATACAGTGGCTCCAAAAAGTGTTTGTACATTTACGATTTGCAATGAATAGGGCTCTATCCATTAATTAAAATTAATATTTCAGAATAGGTATTTAATAATAAGATCTATAATCTATTCTTAACAAAAACTACATGAAATATTTTCGAAACATAGTAAAACTTTATTTTTAAGAAATAATCAAAAAGTGACAAAAACTTTCTCTCACAAACGTCTTCGTACACTTTAAAATATCTCTACATATTAGTAAATATTCTAGTTTTTCGTTTAATTAAAATTTAGTAGGATATCATTTAGTATCCACAACAGCTTTTAAACGTTTGGAAATAGATTTTCACTAGTTTTTTCGTAATTTCTGCATCAATGTTCATCCATTCAACGTCAGTTTTCTGTATTTAAGGATAGTGCAGTCGAATGCAATTTTAAAGGATGTAAATATTGTCCCGAAGAATCTATCATTATTCAGTTAATATACAATTCATCGAAGAGAGATTTTCCTTCACCAGATACAAGAAAAATAA
>BGPR01045226.1:0-12388 GCA_013235015.1 Araneus ventricosus | reverse complement strand
TAATTTTTTAACTTTCTTTAATTATTTTTAACGATACCTCTTTTTTAATTACTTCTACTTTCATCGTAATAGTCGCACTTTTACTTTCACTTCGAGTCACGAGACTTCCGGGAAAATCCGCCTTTCTGGATTCTTAAACTTTCTGCGCATTCCGTCTGCCCTTTTCAATTCCAACATGTATGCCGACAGCAACAGCACGCCGCTTCGGCGTAACATTTTTTTTTTGGTTTAAAGGTAAGTATACACTTGGCGAACAGAACATGATTAAAACAGTTAGTTTACGATTCGCTGTGTGTTTGAGGAAATTTTACAAGTCAAGCAGATTTTGTTCCATAGAAATGGACGAACGGGCTTGGAATCCGTCATTCCTCTATAGCGGAGTGGAGGTTTTGAAAGGTCTTCGGGAGACGTTGTTGAAAACTTATGACTTGGATCACTTTTGCATACGTTTCGCGTCGAAATACGAAGTTTTTGTTTAGTCTCCCAGGGTGTTGGAATAAATTATTCTCATTACGAATGCATCTAGTTCCATCGGATTGCGGCTAACAGCATACATTTGAACCCATTATTCATAAACTCTGTGATAGAGGGAGGATTCTTAATGGGAGGGAGGAGAATGTATTTGGAAGCGCGTTGAACTCAGCAAGAAGAAGAGCATGGAAGACAATAAATTCAATGCTATTAATTTAGAGAATTATTGAATTTACACTTGAATGAATTGAGTAGGCAACTTTATTATACAGTAAATTTTAAAAGAGCATAACGGGGATATTTACTTGTTCAGTGTATTAAACAAGTAATCTAGCACTGATCTTTATTCGCCAAAGACTGCTTCTTCATTGGATTAACCTGCACACAACATTTAATGAAATGATGTTTCATGTATATATGAAGAAAAAATTAATTTTAGTAATAATTTATTTTTTTGAAAGTGGATCTCAAGTTTTGGAATTGATTCTGGTTCAAGAATACATGAAATTAATGTCCGTCATCTTCGTGATCTTTAAGAATTAGTAGCAAAGCTAATTGAAAGAAAAAAACTCATAGTTTATTAAAATTAACAACTGTTGAACAAACATATAATAAATTATGGTTTGGGGCAGAGATTAGAGGTTATTTTGACTAGAATTGAAATAATTTCGAAATAATGCGAGATTAGTCTGCCATGTTCATTAACTCTAAATGAATAAATTTTTTTAATGAGCTGTTTGATTTAAATGAAGCTAATTTGTGAATAAATTAGGACAAAATTTCCATTCAAATTTTTATTCATATATTTAAACATTAGAAAAATTGATCTTCTAGAAGTTTTCAATTCAATTTGGATGTTAATAGTTGACAGTTTGATAAAACAAGTAATGTTTCTTTGAAACTTGAATTCATAAAAGTGATACAGGAAACATTGAGAAATCTATGGCTATTTATTGATATTTAAAAGGAACTATTCAAAAGAGTGTTGGGCACGAGATATTTTGAGAATGTTATAATCGGCAATATTGCTTCATTTACTCAGTGAAGTACTTATTCTTGACCAATTTTAACAAAATGATGTGGATTTCTTCACAGTTTATCACTTAGCAGTTATGAAGCACACATTGAATGGCAGCTATACCGTTAAAATGAAATTAATGAATTTTGAGAATAAGTGAAACTTCTATATTGCTGATATCCATAAAAACTCGATTTTAAAATAATTTCTGTTCCATTGTGTTCTATTAAGAAAAATGTTTAGGGAAGTTTTGCTGTAGCATACACAAATTAAAGAAAATTATTATACTTTGTGCATTTTTTTATAAGAATTTCAGTCGTCAGTGAAAGAACAATAATAAACATCATGTTTCTTGCATGACATTGTTCCGTTTCATGTATCTTACAAGTTTTTCATAAGAAAAACACCGGGCAACGAGACGGGTACATTGCTGATATTTTCTTAAACATTAGACAATGCCTTCTCTTTCGCATGCATTTTAAACTTCTTTGGCCGTACTTTGATTTCAGTAGATGCCAAGGAATTTTGGAAACCTCCAAAAGTCAACCAGGTGATGCCTTCCATTGACTGGACTTTGTCCGTGGAAAGGATGTTCAGACCATTCAGACTGGTGGTCATGATGTGGTTGAGCCACCAACCACCTGATCTTATCCATTCGGGTTTGGATTCTTTTGGTTGGTTGGGATGATCGACGGTGTAGAATTGCGCTCCACTGTGAGTTGACAGGGAATCGCCTGTTAACAGAAAAGGTATTAAAACAATTTTAGAATACGTTTAATAAAAAAAAAAATTTACAAAATTTTAATAAATTTTTTAAACTTTCAATAGTGTACTAAAAAGCAGATTTTTCTATTTTATTTTTTTTTTTACTTTTTAGTCTTTAATTCATTATTTCATAAATCTTTTATCACAGATTTTGTAAATAATTTTTAATCTTATTATGTAAAGTAGCAAATCTTGAAATCAATCGTTTCTGCAATTCGCTACTAGGTGGCGCCAAGCGTATAGAATCCAAATATAATGAAATCAGTCGATTTAATGATAATTCAGTTCTCAAGGCTTTAAAATAGTGTATATTCATCGAAAATACGAGATTGTACCAAATTTGAAAGCTCCAGAATGTTTAAAAAATAAGTTAAAATTCGATTACAAATTTCCACCTTTACAGATATGAAAGAAGTCAAATTAAATAGAAGCGTTTAATAATAATATAAGTATTTAAATAGGCTAGATACATTCTCTTCCAGTGAAAGCATGTATCAATAGTGTTCTTGAAAGGAAAATTTAAGCCACATTTCTTTAAATGTTTTGGCATTCTCCCTCAAACGACTAAATAAATAGATTTCTTTGAGGTACCAGAGTTGAAAATCTTTATTAGATTAAATTTTCAAAGCACAGTTCTAAATTTTAAGGAATAAAATTCTGGAATCAGGTCTGTTATTTTGTCCATTCAGAGGACATTATTTTATCTTGAATAACAACAGCCAATTAATGCTTTATATCCACAGCTGCGCACGCTAGTTGCGAAACGTAAAATATTGTGAGTCAAAATTTATCTTTTGATTTACTTGCACCTATTTATCTCAGTGTTCATCATCAAAAGCAGTTCAATTTCAAGTATATATGTCTCGTGTATTTATGCAGCTGTTTAGTCATATCCTGTTTGTTTTTTAATATTTATCGTTCAAGAAATGTTATTTAATGGGAAAGATGAAACTAGAGATGTGTTCATCATATTGCTCTCAAGAACTCGACCGTGTTATGGATTTTTTTAACTCTCTAAAGTCATTATATAGTCAAAAATGATTTTTCTTTGTTTTATTTGCTAATCGAAATAGTGACTTAGGATTTAAAGTTATAAACATGCAATAAAATATATTCTAAGTTCAGTTTAGTTATATCAACACTCCGTTTTTTAAAAAGAAATATGAGGACTATTTTGGGATGAAGCTCGAAATTTTGAACCACACTCAGATGAGAAGTTCGACACTTGAGCAGTCACTCCCTTTCCAAACTTCAACACAGAAATATATTCTAAAAGACAAGATTAGCAGTGTAAATTTAAACTAGGTGTAGTTTAGATAGGATAAACCACTGTTTTGAAAGTACCCGAGGGTCAAGTTCGTAATAGACATAGAAATATTGAACCTTGATGAGATAACAACTAAGTCGATACACACTTCCAAATCATAACAGTTGAATAACATTTGATTCCAAATGATTTAACGCACTCTGAACCTATTACATGACGAAACATTGATGGAATCTGGTCTAGAACCCCTGACTCTACGAATCCGAAACCAAGATTCTATCACTGCGACCTTAACTAAAGCTTGGACTTGCATCATTCGAAACTGAAATAAAACCAGTTTTTTGCTTTGGTCTTTTTGTTTATGAAAAGTAGAGATATAGCACTTAGAAACAACCTAAAATATGTTAAAATTCAATAACAAGAAATTTTATAAAGTACTATAAGGCGGTGCCCGCTGGTCGCTTCGCTCGAAACAATGAGGACACTATGTGTTGCAGTCTGGCCACTTTGTCATATTTCCCGATGGAAAGTAGTCCCCCTTACGAATAAAACAGAATGGGACTCCTGATTGTGCGTGAGTGAGAGAGAGAGAGAGTGAGAAAGGGAAGGACGGGCTCAAGCTTGCTTCCTACACCTTTTCTAAGCCAAACAAACAGAAGTTTTCTATCACAAACATACAGTTTCCACTGTGCAAGGTCGAAGCCACAGCAAGCAATCAGGCTTTTATTGCTCTCGGGGGACACGATAAAGTGAAAGGAGTGATGACAACACTATTCGTATGAAGATTGTAAGCTTAAGAAGAGGGATGGCTAAAGAACGTACTTCGTAGATGACCAATATTTTGTTTTTTTCCCTTTACTGCTAGATTTTATTGTCGTAAAACTGATGGGTCAGTCACGTAACAAGCGAATCCGCTCATAGTCTGAAGCAGCTGTTCCCAACCTATTGACCGCGGCCCATTCGTGAGCCGCGGATGGCGTATTAATGAGACGCGGGACGCTATTTAAGAGTTGAAGTCAGGGAAGCTTCAAGAGTCGTGAGTTGTTTTTTTCTTATTAATAAACAATATATTTTTAATTCTTTTGCAGTAAGCTCTACTAATTGCTGCCAGTGGCGAATCCAGGGGGCTATCGGGCTGCAGCCCCCCCAGAGCTAAATCAAAATTCTTGATTTTATTTAAAATCTCTATAACTGTTTGTTCTTAATTTTCATTAAAGAAATAATAAAAAAACAAGTGACCACATTGCTATCTGGCTCGCCAGACTCGAAAATTTTCGTACTTTTCTAGAAATCCTACTTGTACTTGTAGTGTTGACGCGGTCGAAAACATTTTTTGCTTGTTATTTTTTTGTATTTTTTATTAAATTATCGAAAGTATTGTAGTCTTCTTCATGATTCTTATTGTCAGGTGTGGGAAATCTGTAAAATTAAAGTGTTTTGGTTTACATAAGCCATGAGGTTTGACATTCGTCACTACCATACAAAACTTTTATGACCTCAGCCCCTCTCCCCGACCCGAATCCTGGATTCGCCACTGAATTGCTGACATATATGTGCATCTGTAATATAATCATCGTCCGAAGTCACTAACGCTCAGGAAAGTGGGCGTGGCTACGTGTCAATCACACCCGCAGCGTGGCGTGGCTCCCCCAGAGGATTTAGGGAAGACGGGGGGTCCTAGAATTCGGAGAGGGGTTCGGAGTCCTTGCGGGTTTTGAGAAGGGAAGTGAATTTCCCTTATCTTTGAAAGAGCGTTCCCGTAATTTTAAGTTCTCTTTATTCCACTGTTCTGAGTCAAAAAGAAAAGCAAAAACGCATTGCATTTTTTTCAGAATTCCGTGGACGTATTCATCAGCAAGAAAGTTAGTATATAGTAAATCAATCTCTTTATTTTTGTGAATGTCAATTTGAAACACAACACTGTTATTGTTGTTGAGAGTAATCACACTTACTTGTTTATGTTTTGTTATTTGTATGTCAGCCGTAACTGTATATATTTTACTTGTGCAGTTTGGCAACGCTAGTTTTAAGCGTTGGTTGTTGTCAGTTGTACACAGGGATGTGAGGGCACTGCCATGAGCGTGACTCAGTTATTACTATCTTAATTAAATTTCTAATTAATTATCATCGGCCTCTGATGTCTTTTTACCTTTACAATTGACACAGAACGAAAGTTAGTATCAGTTGATTCATCAGTTCTGTTTTTCATGCTTTTTTTTTCTTAAACCTTCTAGCAATCTACATGACATTTTCCTCAACAACTTTCGTTAGTAAATCTGTGACAATCAAATCTGGGATATTATTGGCAATCTAAAAGCCCGTCTTAGTCGGGCACAAATCTTCTAGTATAATATATAAATACAGTGGAGGTTTGAGTTTAGGGACTTCGGGACTGAAGATTCCAGCTTTTTTCAGTGTATAAATTAAATCAGTTATTTAAAATCCTAAAACTCTACGTTTCGGCTTCACTAAACCGCTACGTTGTGCAAACCCTCGCTTTTTTTCCGAGAACTCAAAAAATTAATTACATCACCTTTTTCATGCTGAACTTCGATATTCTACATGTTATCAGACCTTGTTAGCCTTCTACTTTAATATCTCATTGTTGAGGCACTGTTATAATAGTGACAATACGGATCAGGACACGGAAAGCCCCCTGCTTCCAAATTTCCACACCACACTAGCGTTTTCACAGTGTTTCCCACTAAAAATCACTACGCATTTTGCTCCCCCAACTTTATTTTGCTTCCCCTTTTTATTTCTCTGGTTTTTAAATCCCATATTCGAATTTTTAAATTTTAATTTAATTAAATGCCCATTTATTAATTAGACGTGGAGGTGCATCGGACTCTTCGCGTAATAGCGGTACTCCGTAATGAAACTCTGTTCCGTTAATCAGTTATTTATTTAGTTTTGCATGTTATATCGAAATCCATCAATAAAATTAACCATCAACGCTTTCAGCTGAGCCGAAAAGCTGGAAAAAAACCAAGATTAATTCAGAGAATTTTCCCTATCCTTGTCTTCTCAGAAAGCTTTTCCCTCTTCGAGAACTATAAATTTTCTTTGTTCCAACTTCGTCTGCTTGAGCATGTGCATTTACTTTGCAATCGTTGTCTTCTTTTCTTTCCAGTGGGGATTTAACTAGGCCGAGAGCTGTGTGGAAGGTAGCGAGATAGGGAATAATGATTCACAATCCCACGAGATAGGGATTCGTTTCAAACGTTTTTTCACTGCAGAAGAATGTTTGGAAAATTAATCTGGTAGGTCCGCAGCAATGTTTCATGAGATAAAATTTGAAAATCAATAACCTTGAAAATGAATAATAAAGGTAAATGAAGAAATAAGTAATGATAAATTAAAAAATTAGCTTAAAGAATTATTGCAGATAAATTATAATGTTTTCTTCTCGTGTTCATATGACCATAATAATTTAAAATCCGAAACAGTTAAGAAATGAAACTTGGGATGAGATCTCAACACCAAATTTATGAATGTAGCACATTTTGTGAGAAATCCATCAAAGAAATTCTGTTTGTCTGTCCGTGAGAGTTTTCATGTCATTTGATGGTCATACCAATACTGAGGAAAACGTTATTGAAAATTTCGCTCCAAATAAAACTAAAAGAGCCGATTTCGTTTTAAGTGCTTTTATAAATATCTATAAATAATACCTTTGTTCCTAAATATGTATTTATTTCAACTAACAGCTTTCAATGAAATTTGTTTCACAAGTTCAGTCGATTTTCTAATTCCTTATAATGAGTGTAAAGGAAGAAGCAGAAGCAACAGTAAAAAAACATTTTAAAAATTCTTAATAATTATGTTAAAAAATAGCAATTTCTAAATTAAAATTTCTTTATTAAAAAGAGTTTGAAGCCAAAATCCTAGTAATAAGTTTTAATCAACTAATTATTAAACAATTGAAAATTAATTAAAAAGGTACTAATTTAAGTCATACAGAAATAATTAATATACAGTGTAGAACTTGACGTTGTAGCAACTGCCCAGTGATTTAGCACGAGCCGCTTCTTTATAAATGTATTATTTATTAGTATTTTTTTTACTTGTGCGTTTAGTTGGGGGGACGCAAAAATATTTTGTATACAACAGGTGATCCGCACAACCAAAAAGTTTGGGAATCGCTGCTCTAATCCCTTGGTGAGTGGGTCGACGTGTATTAAAATAAATAAAAAAACCTTTATAATCTAATTTATTTCCGTATGTGTTCACGACCTTGTTATCGATTTTCAAGATAAGAACGCTAACTCGGAATTTCGTTGCTAGCTGACGCTGTAAGTATTTTCATCGCGTAGATCATAGTCCTTTTTACTAACTAATCCGGAATTCGTCAAGCTCTACAGTAGTCAATTTGTAAGTAATAACCATGGAATAAACACCTCGAAGTAAACTGCTGACTCAGCCTATCTCTCTGTCCTCAGTAACGGTGGTCACCCCTTCATGGTACTGTAACTGGAGCTCACGAATGTCGCCTGGTGGCTCTGCGAGCTGTTCCAGGTTACTTATCATATTGTAACTCTCTTGGATTTTGTTCTGTGCTTGTCTTGTGCTGCGTGATACGTGTCTTGTCTTCTATGCTCACGTCAATAGATTTTTCTTGTTGCTTACGATTGGAGTATGTTGTTTGTTGCCTACGAGTCCTTTACTGACAAGTAAGGGAAATAAATGAAATTAATACGATTCGTGTATTTTCGAGTAATAGAGTTTGCGAAGTTTGAACACATGGAGGAATTTCCAAAAATTTCTCCGAGGTGCACATTTACACTCTCCAAAATTCATCTGTGCCAAACTTCCTAGATCTCGGGCCAGTAGAATGCACTGTAGAGAGCCAACACACAACCACACACAGTGTCCTTTATTATTAGTAGAGATTACACTTACCAGCATTTCCACTGCATTTCGAAATGTGCAATTTGTATTTGTTTTCTTCGTTTTCGATCCAAAATACTTTGTATTCAGCAGATGCAGATGTTCCGTTGATATCCGTCATGCCGAATCTTACAGAGAACTGGCCCTGATTGGTGAGAGCCAATATCTTATCGTTTCCTGAAACATTAAAGGTAACTTTGAAATCGTTGTCTTCTTTTCTTTCCAGTGGGGATATAACTAGGCCGAGAGCTGTCTGAAAGGTAGCGAAATAAGGAATAACGATTCACAATCCCACGAGATAGGGATTCGTTTTATACGTTTTTTCACTGCAGAAGAAAGTTTGGAAAATTGTTCTGGTAGGTCCGCAGCAATGTTTCACGAGATAAAATTTGAAAATCAATTACTTTGAAAATGAATAATAAATGTAAATGAAGAAATAAGTAATGATAAATTAAAAAATTAGCTTACAAAATTATTGCAGATAAATTAGAATGTTTTTTTACCGTGTGCATATGAACATAATAATTTAAAATCCGAAACAGATAAAGAAATGAAACTTGGGATGAGATCTCAGCACCAAATTTATGAATGTAGCAAATTTTGCGAGAAATCCATCAAAGAAATTCTGTTTGTCTGTCCGTAAGAGTTTTCATGTCATTTGACGGTCATACCAATACTGTAGAAAACGTTACTGAAAATTTCGCTCCAAATAAAACTAAAAGAGCCGATTTCGTTTTAATGTTTTTATTAATATCTATAAATAATACATTTATTCCTACATATGTATTTGTTTCAACTAACAGCTTTCAATGAATTTTGTTTCAAAAATTCAGTCCAGGGACGTAGCAAAAACAACAGTAAAAATTATTTAAAAAATTCTTAATAATTGTATTAGTTAAAAAAATAGCAATTTCTAAATTAAAATTTCTTTATTAAAATAATTTGAAGTAAAAAATCTAATAATAATTTTTAATTAACTAATTATTAAACAATTGAAAATTAATTAAAAAAGGTACTAATTTAAGTCATACATAATTAATTAATACATAGTGTAGAACTTGACGTTGTAGCAACTACCCGGTGATTTATCACGAGCCGTTACTGTATAAATGTATTATATGTTAGTATTTTTTTACTTATTTAGTTAGGGGGTCGCAAAAGTATTTTTCATACAACAGGTGGTTCGCGCAACCAAAAAGTTTGGAAATTGCTGCTATAATCACTTGGTGAGTTTGGTCGACATGTATTAAAATAATAAAAAAACCCTTTGTAATCTACATTATTTCCGTACCTGTTCACGACCTTGTTATATTTTTCCAAGACAGGAACGCTAACTCGGAATTTCGCTGCTAGGTGACGCTGTAAGTATTTTCATCGCGTAGATCATAGTCCTTTCTACTAACTAATCCGGAATTCGTCAAGATCTTCAGTAGTCAATTTGTAAGTAATAAACATGGAATAAACACCACTAAGTGAACTCCTGACTCTGCCTATCTCTCTGTACTCAGTGTGGTTGTCACCCCTTCATGGTACTGTAATTGGAGCTCACGAATGTCGCCTGGTGCCGCTGCGCGCTGTTCCAGGTTACTTATTATAATGTAACTCTCTTTGATCGTGATACTTGTCTTGTCTTCTATGTTCACGTTAATAAATGTTTTTGTTGCTTACGATTGGAGTATGTTGTTTGTTGCTTACGAGTACTTTAGTGACAAGTAAGCGAACTAAATGAAATTAATACGAATTGTGTATTTGCGAATATTAGAGTTTGCGATGTTTGAACACTTGGAGGAATTTCAAACCATTTCTGCTTTCTGCATATTTACACTCCCCAAAATTCATTTATGCCAAATTTCGTAGATCTCGGGCAGCAGACTGCACTGTAGAGAGCCAACACACAACCACATAAATTCTTCTTTATTATTAGTAGAGATAATACTTACCAGCATTTCCACTGTATTTCGACATGTGCAATTTGTATTTGTTTGCTTCGTTTTCGATCCAAAATACTTTGTATTCATCAAATGCAGATGTTCCGTTGTCATCCGTCATGTCGAATCTTACAGAGTACTGGCCCTGATTGGTGAGAGCGAATATCTTGTTGTTTCCTGAAACATTAAAGGTAATTTTATTATAATTAATATTCATGATTGTTTTGTTTCCAAATGTAAGTTTCTTTGCTTAAGAAAAAAAATTGTGTAATATCTCATTTCCTAATGTTCCAGATGACAAAAACCAAGGAAATCCGTTCAACTTTAATTTTAATAATATTTCAGCAATTTAGCTTTGTCTCATTTGCTTTTAAAAACTATGAGATATTATAATTTGCAGCCAAAGATTTAAATTACGCTGAAAGATCATATTGAGCGAATATTGAAAGGATTGTTTCTTTAGCTAGAGATGTTCCTTGTAGTTCTATGTTCTATAATAAAATGTGTTTAATATTACTGAAATAAGGAATATTCCTCAGTCTGCTGGTAATAGTATTTCTTTTAAACTAAAAATTGTTTGGAAAAATTCATTTTCACAATGCTAACTAAGAGAAAATTGCACAAAATTAGTTTTCTCCAAAGTGTTGCTTCTCTTATGTCAAATTTATATCAAACTTCAAGATCTTAAACTTTACAGGTATAAGTGCGGATGAGAGAAAACAAATTCCAATGTGTCATAAAAAAACCAGGATTAAGCCCAATAAAGCTTAATCCTTAGGCAGTCCAAGTTTCGGATCCACAACCAAGTTTCCTATTGAGTTTAATTTAACCTCTATGTTACAAATATTACTACACATTAAAATAACAAACCATTTAATAGAGGGTCACCCTCAAGGCATTTGGTTTAATTCTCTCGCATAAAAAATCCCATAATTTTAAATTAAAAGTAATTTTAAACAAAATGACAACATAACCAAAACTTTTTCATACAATCTAAATATATTAATGCAAAGTTTGCGTCGGCTGTTAACTTGTGAAGCGGTCAGGTAAAAGTAAAAAATAAATAAATAAAAAGTAAAAAAATGCAATGTTCTGCAAACAAATTTAAGAACATGAAAACACAAATTAAACGATAATTGATTTTAATTTGAATGAGTTAAGGAAAGCATACAGCCCTTGAAAATAAAAAGAAAACAAAATTTAATTCCTCCGAAAATACTGCAAAAATTATTTGGAGGTCCCCTAAAATTGCTGTGACCCTAGTTAGTTGCCTACTTTACCTATCGCATAATTGGCGTCTGCAAACACACCTTTGTAAATAAGAAATTAACTCATTCATACAGATTTAGAAATGGAACCAATACAGGAGCTGTTTTCAAAATTATCGACACTCATGCTAAAATTTTTTATACAATTCCAATCAATTAATTAATTCACAAGAAATGAGTCTTCCCTTATGAAAATTGAACATATTCCTTTAGAAAAGGGATAATGAGTGGATACATTGCGTAGGAATGTTCCTTAAACATCGATAGCCTATCGATACTATCGAAACCAAGTCGATAGTATCGGCTTTTCGGAACTATCAACTGAAACAATCGATAGAATCGACTTTCAGAAAAGTATCGATAGTTTTCTCCTGGGAAATACTATCTATTGGAGCATTTTCAGTCGATAGTTTTAAAATTATCGAATGGAACTATCGATAGTTTCAAAACTATCGACTGAAACAATCGACTGGAACTATCAATAGCATCGATAGCTTCTGAACTATCGAATGGAAGAACACCTATCGATGGTATTGCAGGGGAGATAACTATTGATAGTTGAACCATCGTTGTTTAAGAAACACTACTGGGAGAAACCGAAGTGAATAAGTAACATCCCCCCCAAAAAGATTCTAGAATTACGCGTTATATGGACATAAGTTTTTCCGTTGAGGGAAGACAACGAAAAAAATGCATGCAATGATTCACCGATAGGTGGCGCTGATATAAACGAGTGAAAATTTAAATAAAATGAATGACAATATCAACATTTTTTAAAATT
>BGPR01045225.1:0-12389 GCA_013235015.1 Araneus ventricosus | reverse complement strand
TACAAATTCTAAAATTCTTTTTGCAATCTTCAATGTCAACCTTTCTCGGTTAAATGAAACTAAAACCAACTCTCTACGTTATTTAGTTGCGGAGCTATAAACGTTTAAAAATACCACGAAAAGCGTCATAATTTTTTCCTTTCCCGACGCACCATTAGACCACTATGGAGAGACGTACGTCGACGTCAAAAAACTGACCCGTAATCGTAGTAAATATGCGGGGTTCATCAATTAGTGTTGACTTCATTTTTCAAGGTTTTGAACACCGTACAGGCAGCTGTGATTGTAAAGTCCATTTGGTGTTTAAATAATGTTACGACGTTTACTGTAATTAGCAGTGAAGAATACCTGGGCTCTAATTAGAAGGTTAATAAATCGTAATCATTTATGCCAATCAAATGTGGTTTGATGTTTTAGTGTTCAAGTGCAAACCATAGCTCAGTTCCCGATAGAAGAAAAAAAAATCTGTTTACTTTCTGGGATAATTTTCTGTTTCAGGCGTTAAATCACTAAAATTTTTTTCTCTTAAGGCGTCTTGTGAAGGAACAATGTTACGTACATTCAAAACCGACAAAAATTGCTTCGTTGTCGATTGTTGCGCTTTCTTTGGCTGATAAATCAAGTGAATTCAATCAATTCATGGAGGCCGCGGTGGCCTAGTGGTAAGGTCTCGGCTTTGGGGCCGGAGGGTTCCAGGTTCGAGACCCGATTCCACTGAAGATCCGACGTGTATAGGGCCTGTTGCACGTTAAATCATACGTAGTGGCCAAACGTCCTCCCGTTGGTGTGGCGTGGAAGTTTGGAGAGGGGGGTGCCAGCTCAGGTGTCGTCCTCGTCATCTGACCGTGGTTCAAAATTACGAGGTCCGTCCCAAAATAGCCCTCGTGTTGCTTCAAAACGGGACGTTAATATAACTAACTAACAATCAATTCATTTTAAAAGTAAAATTCAGCTTTAAATGCATGCAATATGTGCAGTAAATTTTCTTTAAGCGGCCACCTCCGCATAGCGGTCATACCTCTCAACGGCCACTTTTATTTGGCATGGGATTTTTGGCCCATAGACATAATGTTAAAATAACCTCTATTAACGGCCACTCAAACTCCTCTGAGCGGTAGGGCTGTTTGCAATTTCGATGAAGTACATTCCGTTCGTCTCTTTGACCTTGGACTTAGGAGAAAAGAATTAAGGCAGGAAAGACAGAACAAGATATTTTATACGCTCAAAAGTAAAAGCGGAAATCAGATCAAAATTAAAACTTCCTTTCCCAATGTGAAGAGAAAAGTGAACTTCGGCTTCTACGATGGTTGGACATTCAAGAGTTCATTTGTGCCTTTCAGGAGCCGATTCGGACTCTGACAAAGAATCTACTGATACGGTAAGCGACTTTCAGCAAATGAAACTTTCAGCTTCATAGGCTTTAGGAAAAATAGACTATATGTTATTGCCCATTCCTCAACAACTACCGCTGAAACGATTAGGGATTTTCCAATAAAAAAAAGCGGAGGGTCGCAGGTTCGAAATCCGATTCCACTGAAGATCCGCCGTGTATGGGGCCTGTTGCACGCTAAATCATACGTAGTGGCCAAACGTCCTCCCGTTGGTGTGGCGCGGAAGTTTGGAGAGGGGGGTGCCAGTTCAGGTGTCGTCCTCGTCATCTGACCGCGGCTCAAAATTACGAGGTCCGTCCCTAAATAGCCCTCGTGTTGCTTCAAAACGGGACGTTAATATAACCTAACCTAACCTAACCTAACCAATAAAAAAAAGAAATTTTTTCCAATAGACAAAACTGAAAAAGCTACTTCTGAGAAAGCTGAAAGATCCGAGCAAACGCAAATTGCATATTTTTTGAAACAAAATTAAAATTTTTCTAAGTACTTTTATTTTACATGATCCCTAAAATTCTCTTTATCAGAAATAGCGAATTAGGGCTTGTTTGAATAAATATTTTGCACTTCTTAACACGAAACCTCTTTATAGCGGCCAATTTTCCTGGTAATGGAGAAGTTCCAATGTAACGGCAATTTCTGAAACTTTCTGCGCTCGTAATTTTTTCAGTAATTAATGAAAAGATCATTCAGTGTAGTTATTTTTTAAATTTTAATAAAATATCTTTATGAGGATGATTTTTTAATTCTTATATCGCGGTACATCGGACAATAGTTTGGCAACTTTTTTTTTGTCTCAAATCATACTCCTCGAGGCCGGATCATTTAAGGCCGGAATCCATAGTTTATCAAGTCCATATCCGCTTAAAATAGCAAATGATTTTGTTAAATGATGTCAATTCGAGCTAATGTGACAAAATCGCCTCTCGAATACGCATCTCATCTTGTAGAAGGAACTTGTCAGGACATGACGTCACAGCACTGCGAAAGACAACATAAATTTAAGTATTAATATAAACGAGCAGTTATAAATATTTTATAATATAATAAAATTTATATATGCCAATTATAAAAATTAAATAATATTAATTTAATTAATATTATATTAATTTAATATTATAATAATTATATTAATTAATGAAATTAAATTAATATTATTAAAATTATTATTATATAAAAATATTATATAAAAGTAAAAAAATTATGATATAAAATTTATATATTATTTTTATAAAATTAATATTTTTATATATTATTATAAAATTAATATTGTTATATATTATAAAATTAATATTATATATTATTATTATAAAATTATTTATTATAAAAAATATTTATGCCAATAAATATTAATATAAGTTAAGTATTAATATAAATGAGCAGTTATAAAGTTATGTGAATCTAACGATACGCGATATATTTTCATTGAATGGTACTGGGCCGTAACAAATGATTTTGTTAAATTCGCCGATATTCATGGGTTTCCAATGCAACAGCGTGTATGGTGAAGAATTTTATTTTTATTTATCATTAACAAATGCTCAATTTAACCGCTTAAGGATCGCATATTTTTTTGCTATCCAATAAGATGATCCCTCCTGTTTTGGGAAGGTGCTGTCGTTTCCATTCATCTAAGAAGGCATCGGATACTTGAGATGCTTATCGATTCTACGTGTCAAATTATAAAGCTAATTAATGATTCAATTTTAGTTTATAAGCCTAAAAATGCGATGATTCGAAGCACGTCAATATGACTTAAGGGGTTAATTGTATTATTTCTCTTACGATCTTAAAGAGTGGACAAAATTTGAGGCGGTCTGGTCAAACCACTTAAAATTCAACTCATGCTCGACTCGTCACAGAATGGCACCGCTACATCATCTGTCGATATCTGTCTGGGCAGACATCCTAGAGAGTGTTGGTGCGGGAGTATTTCCACCCAATGCCCAGCTGAAACGTCGCCAAAGTGCCTTGATGAGTCCCTCGGCACGCCTCTATCCTCCCCGGAATCTTTATCTCGGCGATCCAAACGGTACTTGGCGTGCAATAAGTGAGCGCAGCATGCAAATCGACTTCTTGCATGCTGGGCTCTCTGATAAAGATTGGATGCGTGCAATGGGAGCAGAAGATTCATCGGGGCGAAGTGTCTAGGTGAAGGTCGCTACCTGTATACCCGGAACGTCATCTTAATAAACACTTGTTGGGTGGGGGTGCGCAAGGTCAGTCAGAAGATGCGGGTTTCTGCGCTTTGATGACAAGGGAAGAATGTCACGATAGGGGCATGGGCAGAAGTTGGTGAAAAATATCGTCAGCTGGTCCGGTGGTGTGTTTTGTAAACAGGTGGCGCTAATGTGATGTGTTGAATAGATGGGCCATCGTCAACTCGTAGTTTGAGTTGACCCACTTATCGTTTACTTTTTGAATTCAGAAATTTGGCAAACATTTCGAAATTTTTTTTTGAAGAAAAACAGTAATTGTAGATCCGATTGATCTTAGCTCCATTTCTCGTTAACAGATCGTACATCCGTTTGAAATAACCTGATAAAAAATTGGTTAAAAAAATTTTTAGATTACGAAAAAGAGAAAGAACATCTAGCAAACTGTATAATTTTGTATAATCTGTATATTTAAACGAGCAAGAGGAAATTTGCGACTTCTGTTGTCGAAAACTATGCAGCCGAGAAAAAAAAAATAATTGTGCTCTTTTCGAAAACGGCACCTTTTATTCGCTGAAACTGCATTTTTTTGCAGTTTTTACTTTTGTGCGCTCCATCTGACCCATGCAGTTAAAAAATTAAGTCTGTTATAGCTGTGCATTTGCGTGCTACTAATCATTGCTTCAATACAATTGCTTACAAAATCCCAATAATGCTTCGAGAAAAACAGAACTTTGCTTATGCGTAGTTTAACCTTCTGACTGCGTGTCCCGCGATCTCCACGGGTTGGAAGCAAGTCTATTTTCTGCTGCACCCTGCGATTTTCACATGCTAAAGTGTTTACTTAGTACTTTTATAGCATTGCATCATATTATACTAATAAAACTTTGCATATAAGTAAAAACTCGCTTGGCCCAAAGGTATTTAAACACGTCTACAAAATTTGCATCTAAATAGTGATTTAAAAAATCCGCAGTCATAGGGTTAAAAAGAATTATGCACCAGGAAAAACGTGGAATATATCCCAAAATAATTTTGAAAAATACACTTTCGTTATTTTGCTATTTATAAGGGATAGTCTATTTGAAAATCCATCTCCAACTGAAGTTTGAACCAAAAGAGAGATGGCGAATAGAAATAGTCGAGAAAAAAAATAATGACGGATTCCGAAATGGCAAGATATTCTTTTTTCCATTATAAAATTCCATACCCGATGAATTTAACCTTTTGGCAGAAAAGATCGAAATAAGGATTAAACTAATGAGTTAACCTTCCAACGGGCGCGCCTGCACAAATTTTACGACATATCGTGCATCGTATTACATAAATATATCGTGTTGTTTTACAAAAATAAATCCAGATTTTATTTAAATTATCAGTATTTATTAGCTTAATAGCAAACAAAGATTTTATAAATAAAAATTGCACTTGAATTTATAAAAGAACGACATAAATATGTAATACGATGCACAATGCAAGTATCTCTTGAAAACGCGCGCCCGCTGTTAGGTTAAGCTTAAAGATAATTCACACGCGCTATATAACATTTTCCAAATATACTGAAATGTTACATAACAGTATTTCCTCTGGAATTGAGTAATTCCAAGTTTATCACAGTACTATTGTACTTAAAGCTTTTTTATAAAACATTTCATATAATTGTACCTACTGTTAATATTAATGTCATAAATAAATATACAGTGGAGTCTCCCTATATCGAAATCGCCTGGTTCCAATTGGAAAATTCGTTATAGAGAAAATTTCGTTTTACGGAGATAGAGATTTTTGCAGTTATTTAAGAAAATGTTCCAAACTTTTCAATAGGTGCGATAAGTTCAAATGTATTTAATTATGATTTTCAGTTAAAAATGAAGTAATATATGTTATAAATTTGTTAAAATTATGTTAATTTTTATTGTATAAATAAAATGCTCAAAAGTTGAGACAATTCACCAATTTAGAGAATAATTTGTACTAGTATGTACTTAAGTTTATTTTACTTGAAAAATTCCATTATTTTACATTTCTTTGCATTTCGTGATGTTAAATTTTCAGAAAAATTTTCACATTTTAAGAGTGAGTGGTTCCAGAAACAGGCACGTGTGAGCGAATTGGTTGCACAGAAATTATCATCTTTCTTCAAAAATGACAAAAATCGAAAAGACAAACCTCTGAAAAAATTCGTTATAGAGAGACAACCACTTCGTTATATGGATAACATTTTGAATGTTATTTAACATTCCTATTAAAAAATTCGGTATAGGGAGAAATTCGCTGCAGAGAGACTTCGTTGTAGGGAGACTCTACTGTGTAATCAGTGTATATGAAATTAATGTTGAATGTTATTCTGAAAATCTTTAATTCAGTGCATTAGTTATTAACTAGACCTACAGCTGCTCAAACGTTGTATACCAAAAAACGTACAGGTTAATAAAATTCTGGCTGGCATCTTTCAAAAGTAACACCGGTTTTTTTTTTATATTCAAGTAGACTGTGTTCATCTGAAAAATATTCGAGACAAAATTAATCTTCTCAACATAAATCTAAAGTTTCCGATATTTTCTTTAATTTTTAAAATGTTTCTCAGTCCCCGTAACGCCAAATAAGGATTAAGATAACTCAGAAACTCCTATTCTCCCTGGTTTTTACAAAAGCAATCTTTGAACATAAAAGAAAATTTTCATCTTTAAAATATATTTTTATTTGTTTTAAATTTTTTTTAAAACGCGAAACCAATTTAAAAATGCAACGAAGTAATCAAATACAAAATTAATATATAAATTAAAAATTGACTTCTATATAAATTAACCCATAAATCTCTTAAAAATTCTAAGAAAATACGCTTACAAGAGTTCAAGAAATTTCTGCTTCATGTCTTGGGAAAAACATGGAGCACAATTTTTTTTGTGCGTATTAATTTTGAAAACTATTCACAATTTTAAAAAAAAAGTTTTGAAAAAGTTGATTATTTTTGAAACCAAAAAATTGGAATACTGATAATTTTAGAACCAATACTGTTAAAAATACTTATTTCTTGAGCCACTTGGAATCCAGAGACAATAAAAAAATATTTATGAAAAACATGGCTCTTTGTCTAAAAATATTTTTATTTTAGGGACTACCGTGTATTACGGAAATATTTTAAAAATATGGTTCATAGCTTGCATAATCACTCGCTATTTCCATTAATTTTTAACTTTCTCAAGGTCCTACCATTGTCTTACATATGTTTTGTAATTTTCGGTTTCTTTTTAGCATTTTAATAAATTCAACGATAACTCGGATGAAATATGACAACAATTTAAATTTCATTTATAATCGCCTCACATCTGAATAAAAGATGCCGGAAGAATGTATATTAGTAATTATCTAAAAGTGCAGAACTGGTTAATAGATGCAAAAAAAAAAAAAGAGTGTCACCTTGAATCCAAAGAATACATTTCCTACTGATATATAAGGGACATTATTTTTATCATCGTCATTTTATTTCTTCATGCTGAGATCATTTTCTCATCATGGAGTTTATTTAAAAGCTCTCAATTCAATTTTTCTTTGTGGGAAACTTAAATATTTTGATCCTTGCTTCTGAAAAATAAATTAGACAATTGAATTTCGAATATTCTCGACCCTACTCTAACAAATCCTGGAAGTAATGAATTCTCGATAAGAGAAAACTTTGCTAAGAAATTCCTGTATAGTTTAGTACAATTAATGTTATTTATGTGCTTTTAATATAACAAAAATTAAGGCCGATACTCAATGGATTAACTTGACTAACTCGGATTGATTTCTAGTAAGCTCTTTCGATAGGCTTCCACTCAATACTGGTTTATGTGACTTAAAAAAATGGTGCTCGAATGGAACCTCTTCTAAAGATGCGGATACAGCCAGCTTTACTGCAGAGATAATCTCTCATGTTTAAAACGTTTGTCTGTAAAAAAAAATGAAAGTGAAATGCACTAATCAGTCGTGGTCATAGTCACTACTATCAACATCAACTAAAGTTGGTTACAGGTCTGGAACGGTGTTATCGCATAAAGCCCAGCTCCGCTGATTGATTTTTCAAAATGAAAATTGCATTGATTTATTTAATATGTGACTACCTTCGGAGCACTTTTTTTCAAATTTTTAAATTTTTAATGAAACATTCATGTTTTTAATTAGAATGAGTTATAAAACTAAGAATTCCAATGCAATTTTATTGGAAATTTCATTGACTTTCAAAATATAGGCAATTTTTAGCAAAATTTTAGTGAAAATTTGCACTTACGCCAAACCTCCTATAACAAGTTATATTGAATATATTTCATTAATATTTGCACAGTATATAGCTAACTTGCTTATCTGTGTTATGAACTAGGATATTTTTAATACCTCGAAAGGTGTTGGAGATATTACAAACTTTGTGAACAAACTCGAATTTTTTAAAAAAAATCATCTATTTTTCTCACTAAAAAGTCATTAAAATAAATAAATATAAGTAGAGAGCTTAGATCCTAGTTCATAACATAGCTAGAAACAAATAAAACATTTTGGCCAAATTTCATTTTAATATCTTAAAAACATTTTCCAAAATGATGTTTGCCGCGTAGAAAAATATCGAAAATTCCAATTTCTCAGAAAACGCTTTTAAAGATTTTCATAGAGTACAAAAAATTTTGTACACATCTTAGAATCTTAAAACTCGCCATATTTGCAAGTCAAACCCTCTTTTACTTGATTTTAAACGACTTTTGTGTTCTTTCAGCTTTTTAGATTTATTTTTGAATAATTTTGTGTAGTTGATAGTTAGTGGCGTCTCAATATCTGAATTAGCTTTTTGACAATTTTCATGTAATTTTTAAGCATCTATGGATAAATTTACATTTAAAAACACTTGAGAACAGGTAATAGTTCAAAATAAATGGAATTAAATTATAACACTGCAATTTGAGCGCCAAAAAATAATTTTTACTGTTGTAACTACTGTTGTGTTGTATTTTTAAAAAAAAGCGTCGCCAAAAACCAATAAAACAATAAAAATAAGAAATGGAAGCTTAAATCTATATTTTTAAGACAATATATTGCTTGAGAATTTAAATATAGTTGTTCAAACTAATTGCTTGTATTTTTAAGGCTCTTTCAATTGCCACTTCCGGTATCAGAATTGTCACTTCCGGTTATTATTTATGCTATAACTTCATTTGTAATTATAGTAGAAACAAAATTAAAGCATCTTTATATACCTAAATGTATGGCCTATAAAATGAACAAATAAAACAAATTTCGAAAATTTTCTGCAAAACGAGGAATTTAGGGTAGTCACATACCTTAAAGAAGTCAAAATTTTTCGTCGTGTTTTGCGCGCGAGCGTTCCAGGATCAAATATTACAATGTAGAGAGACGAGACCCGTGTTTATATGGAATGCCGCTGTTGAAGAATTAATTCAAACTCAGGAACCATTTTTATTAGATGGCTAAGTTCCACGACACAGTACATTCAAAGGTACAAGTCGCGAGACAGAGAACAACGACACAAGACAAGTACACAGAAGAAAGAGAGGCATCATGGGAAACACCCGGATGGCTCTAGTAGCGCCACCTACCATAAAAAGGAGAAGGCAGTGAATTGTAACCGCTACAACAATATTTACTTAAGCCTGTCAAGACTAATTTTTAAAAAAATTGCATTGATTCGATTGCATTTAGTGCCCTGTCACTCTCGAAAGTGTTTAAAATAATTTATTTGAATTGTATCAAAATTGTTACTCCTCTTAAAAATTATATATATAGACTTTACCGTCGCATCTCTAGAAAGATCTTTCTCAAGACTGAAAATAATAAAAATATACTTGAGATCTAGTATTGGTCAAGGACTAGCGATTTCATCCATGGAACCCAAACTAAGCACAAAACTAAAATTTTGAACCTAAGTTTATGAAGAAATTAATTTTATTATTTGATTTATCAACGATGCTTTGTATGATTGAAATGTTAACCTTATAAAAATAGTTTAATTTTTTTTTATCATTTTCATGCATTCCTTAAGTCCTTACTATAACAAATTGTGTAATGTAATATATACCAAAATGCAATAAATTATTTTGTTGTACGAAGTTTGTATCAATGTCCCTCAAGTCAACATTGCAACCAGGCCCTGTTTTTGTTCCGGCCGGCCCTGGTTTGCTATATCTGGAAAGTTAAATGATGTTCATTATGCCTACTTAAATAAGCCTGATATAGCCTACCAATAACTAATTTCTAAACCGTTAGAAATAGGCCTACACTTCCAGTTGGAAAAATGCTCCAAAAGACTATGTTATGTCGCTTGAGCCCATAAAAAATTAAGAAGTCTACATTTTTATAAAGTCTATTTGTCACCTTTAGTAAAATATTCTTGACACGCTGACATTTCAAGCAAAAGATGTCCCACTCTTCTGCGACCAAAACTGACCGTGTTATGAATATTTGAATTTCATTATATTAGGTCAATTAACGGTCACTTCGAACAGATACCGTGCGCTGATTGGCCGATATTCCTTTAGGCGGCCATTGAAATGGTCTAAAATTGTCTAAAATAGAGACTTTCAAAGCTTCATTACGGAGTCGGTTTTAGTAGCAGAAGAATGGAACTTCTTTTGTTTGAAATGTTAGTGCGATAAGAATACTTTACTAAATACGACTAATAGGACCGGCGGACTGTATAAACGCCTAGACTTCTTAATTTTTCAGCAGTGCGTTTATTGACTAAAAATACCTCATAAAATTGATTTCAGCAGTGCGTTTATTGGCTAAAAATACGCCATAAAATAGATTTCAGCAATGCGTTTATTGACTAAAATAACCCCCATAAAATATAATTCTCGTTGTAGGAAGTATAGTCCTATTTCTAAAGGTTTAGAGATTACTTATTGGGCCACGATTAGATCGGACTCCCTGCATATTTAAAATGAAAGTTATTGATTTTATGGAACTACTGCAGTTCTTCTTTCAAGATTGCGTGATATTTATAATAATGAATTCACATTAAAGATAAAAAAGTAGAAAATTAAAATAAAATAATGTTTTTAGTGCACTAATGAAAGTATGTTTTTAATATCTGTTTTTATTAAAATTATTTATTTAAAAACTGTAAAATAAACTCATCAAAACCAGTGGCGGCGACTCGGGGGTGAGGAGGTCACCCCCCACTTTTTTTGCTGGAAAATTTAAATTTTTGTTTCATTTTAGCTGCTTAAAACTAGGAATTACAAAATCTAAAAAGCTAATTTTGCAACTAATTTTTGAAATTTTGTTTTCTACCCCCTATACTCCCCATACTTTTAGGTGGCACTAAATGTTTTACCCCCACTCATTTGTCACTCAGTCGCCGCCACTATGTCATGTGACCGCGAATCGGGGAGGTGGCGAGGGTGGGGGCGGCAAAATTAAATAAGAAAAAGGGACCTAAAACCTAAGAGGCCTAAAACTAGGAATTACAAAAACCCAGGAAATAGAATCCCGGAAAGTTAGTAAATTTTGTAGCTAATTTCTAAAATTTGTCGTCTACCTTTTGTACTTCCCGGTACTTTTAGTTGTCTATAAAATATTTGTCCGTTCCCCTTATAATACCGAATACACGATACTGATCAAAGCCGCTGTACCACAACTAGGCATGGCTGTTAATACGAAGATAACCGGTTTTCTGTTATTCAGGTTTTTTTTCACCTCCGGTTTAACCTGGCTGTTATAACCGCCCAAAATAACCGGTTTTTGAAATAACCGGTTTTCGTTTTTTTTTTATAAAAAAATCGCCTTTTGTAAACAATTTTTTTTATTAATATTGTTTTCACAGGAAATCAATCCATTGGCCAATATTTATCTGTTCATAAAGATTCTTTCAGTAATCCGCCAAACAACAGACGCCTCGAGGAAGCGGTTGTCGTCGATTGACCTAAGATAATGAAATTCAAAGCTTCATAACTTGGCGAATTTTAGTCTAATCGAACCTAAAATCGAGCCTATCTTCCAATCTGTTTTTTTATCCGCTTATTGGATTTAAAAAAATAACCGGTTATATCAGGGAAAAAAATAACCGAAAAAAAAATCGGTTAACAGAAAACAAAAAAACGGTTTTGGGTTAAAACCGGTAGGTTTTTCTCATCCCTAATTACTACTCCTTTTCATAAGCAGTCACTGTCTAACCCACCCGTCACCTACTTCGGACGGCGCACGAGTTTATTTTTTACTGTCGTCTGTTTAAAGGTCCTAATAAATTTTTAGACTGAAAAGTCATAAATAATAAAATAATGCTATTGATTTGTGAAATCGTTTCAATGTGGTAGAAAATGTGAACTACACAGAATTAATTTTACAGTACGCAGAAATGAACAGAAACGTGAAGCTAGAAGAGGAATTCACTGTTTGTCTGCATGTAACAAAAAATTATCAGTGGCCCACAGAAATAATAGTACTGATAATAATACCATTGCACTCGAAAAAGTAATTAGATGCATATTTAATAATTCACTGAATATAAGGGCTCATTTTTTCGAGAAGTAAAACATATAATTGTATAATTTTCTTATTTACGAAAAATTATTCTGCGACTTCTTACAACTCTGTGGGTATTTTTTTTGTATGAGTTGTAGAATTGTATAAGTACGTTTTGTATAATTGTACAAACTGTTTATTTACTAAAAATTATTCTGCGATTTCTTACAACTCTGTGAGTATTTTTTTGTATGAGTTGTAGAATTGTATAAGTACGTTTTGTATAATTGTACAAACTGTTTATTTACGAAAAATTATTCTGCGACTTCTTACAACTCTGTGGGTATTTTTTTTGTATGAGTTGTAGAATTGTATAAGTACGTTTTGTATAATT
>BGPR01045222.1:0-12389 GCA_013235015.1 Araneus ventricosus | reverse complement strand
CGTAGACCGTGGTGGAATGAAGCTTGTCGCGACAGTCGCAGGGAGGAAAAGAAACTGTGGAACATTTTTCGGAGATATCCGACCACAGAAAATCATATCGCTTTTAAGCGTGCCAAAGCCCTTGTTCGTCGCATACGCCGTCGTAGTCAGAGGGAATCTTGGATAAATTTTGTTTCATCACTCACATCCTCTACTTCTAGTAAACAATTGTGGAAAAAGGTCAAGGCTGCTAATGGAATATATCGTGAATTTTCCATTCCTGTTTTAAATACAGGAAACGTGACGCATTCCGCTCCATTAGACATAGCAAATACTCTCGGGCACGCATTTGCACAAGTTTCCGCAACTGATTCTTATCGCCCTGAATTTGTGGCGATTAAGAATCGCGCGGAGCGAACGCCTTTGCGGTATACTGCCCGCAGTACTCTTCCATACAATTATGAGTTCAGGATGTTTGAATTGGAAACCGCCTTGTCTCGGGCACATGACACCAGTCCCGGTCCAGATGGAATCACATATAATATGCTTCGCCATTTGAATACCACTTCCCTTTCCCATCTGTTATTTTTATTTAACAGAATTTGGACTGAGCAAAAGTACCCTTCACAATGGCATGGAGCAATTGTGATTCCAATCTTAAAACCTGGCAAAGATCCATCCAATCCTCTGCACTACAGGCCAATTGCTCTCACGAGCTGTCTATGCAAGACTTTTGAACGCATGGTCAATGCTCGACTTGTCTTTGAATTAGAGAAACAAGGATGCATCTCCCCATTGCAGAGTGGTTTCCGCAGAGGTCGGTCTACTTTTGACAACCTCGTCCTGCTGGAAACCCAAGTACGCAACGCGTTTGTTAGGAGAAATCACCTTGTCTCTATATTCTTTGATATAGAGAAAGCGAACGACCGTGCATGGCGCTATGGAATACTGTCGACACTTTTTAAATTTGGTTTTAGGGGAAACTTACCCATCTTTTTAAAGAACTTTTTATCCTATCGAACATTTCGAGTTCGTGTTGGAAATTTTTATTCAAATCATTTTATTCAAGCTGAGGGTGTTCCACAAGGAAGCGTCCTCAGTGTTACCGTTTTTATCGTTCATCTTAGTCAGATTCTCAGTCATTTGCCATCTTCTGTTCACAGAAATCTCTATGTTGATGACCTTCAAATATCTTGCCAAGGTAGCAACATGCATTTAATAGAGCGGCAACTGCAAAATGCAGTTAACAAGTTGGTAGCTTGGTGCAATAATAACGGACATGCTATCTCTCCCGAGAAGAGTCGGTGCGTCCACTTCTGTCGGAAGAGAAGCATTCATCTTGACCCTGTCATTCATATAAACAATGCTTCTATTCCTGTTGTGGATGACATACGGTTTTTGGGAGTTATTTTCGATCGGAAACTCACTTTCCTTCCGCATATCTTGCATCAGTGGAAGAAGTGTGAGAGATCTTTGAACATTCTAAAGGTCCTCTCCAGAACGTCTTGGGGTGCCGATCGAACCTCCCTTCTACGTATTTACCAGGCAGTGATTCTCTCCCGTATAGATTACGGATGTATGGTGTATGGCTCAGCTCGTCCTACTGTCTTGAGGCGACTGGATACCATTCACCACTCCGCTTTAAGGATCTGCTCTGGGACATTCCGTACATCTCCAGTGGAGAGCCTGTACGTTACTTGTCACCAACTACCGCTTCATTTATGGAGACAAAAAATTTCCGCCTTGTATTTTATCAGAGCACAGTCTGTGCCAAAGCACCCCATAAATCACTTAAGGTTACCAGTTAGTCTTCGCAGACTCTATGCTGCTCGTCCCTGTCATATTCTGCCCTTTTCTGAGAGAGCAAAAATGCTTCTACATGACTCGGACTTAAATAATGTTTCCGTTCAGTTCTCTGATTTCTTTACTTTTCCACTCTGGGAAATCCCACAATTTTCATTTTTAAATCCATTTTCAGGATTTGATAAATCCTCCACTGCCCCTGTTACTTTTCAACAACTTTTTCATCACCATCGCTATCAGTATTCCTCTTTCGTACCGATTTTTACAGACGGCTCGAAATCCGATGGACATGTTGGTTGTGGTGTAGTTTCTCCATCTGATACACTGAGTTACCGTCTGCGTAATTGTTGCTCTGTTTTCACTGCTGAGCTAGTGGCAATTTTCTGTGCTCTCCAAGAAATTTCGCCTTCTAATCAGCGCAACTTTATTCTTTATACTGATAGCATGAGTGCTTTGGAAACTCTCTCTCATTATGACAACCGAATACATCCGGTTGCTTTGGAAATATTATCGGTTTTGCAGTTTCTTCGAAATAAAGGTTTTAATCTTATTTTCTGTTGGGTTCTGAGTCATGTGGGCATTTCTGGTAATGAAACAGCGGATATTATTGCAAGATTTGCCTCTGATTTTCTTCCAAGAGCACTTCCTTACTGCGATATTAAAAAGTTTTTAGTTTCTGATCTCCTTTCTGTTTGGCAGCAGAAATGGAATCTTGTAATTCATAACAAACTTTATCCCGTCAAACCATCAATTGGTTTGTGGCCTGCCCTTCCTGTGCGAGAGTTGGATGTCAAATTGACTCGTCTCCGTATAGGGCATACTCGCTTTACGCACAGACATCTCTTCTTGGACCAGAGGGCACCAAGGTGCCCTACTTGTCAAGTTGATTTTACTGTTAATCATATTTTAATTGAATGTCCTTCTTTTAAATGTCATCGTGAGTATCATTTTAATTCATCATCTGTAACCTTGCAAGACTTGGTGGGTGAGACATACCATCCAAATATTTTTAATTTTTTAAAGACCATTGGTTTTTTTATGAATATTTAGTCCTTTTAACTTCTTTTCTGTACATCTGGCACATTTCAAATAATTTCATTTTCACATTTTCATTGAATTTTAAAATTTTTAGTATCACTGTGTGGATTTTTAACATTTGATTGGCGCAGTTTAGCCAAAAATGGCTCTTGCGCCATTAAACCCCAAACAACCAAACCAAACCTCAATCGAAATCTGAGGAACAAAATGATGAAACTGATAAAAGCCTACAACGGCCTTCGCCCTCTTCCTTGGGTACGAACGCAATGAGGACAATGATGATATGCTCAAAGGCTATCCAACAGACGACAGTGACATTTTAACTGATTTTTCTGAGGATGCTTTATTTCCTACTCCATCTTAAATTTCCTTTTTCATGGCCATTAATCTTCTGCCATGGAATTGCCATGGTCTTCACACTCATATTGATGATATAAAAAATATTGTTAATAAGTATCAACCAATCTGTATCGCTTTGCAGGAGACCTATTTAACTCCCGAAAAGGACCCAAAGATCAACAATTACGGTATTCTAAGAAAAGACCATATACAGAATGGACGAGCAGTGGGTGGAGTTGCACTACTCTATTCCCAACGTTTTCCATCCAGGCCAGGGCCGGCCGGAGGGCGGTGCGAACGGTGAGACCGCACTAGGCCCCGCGCTTTCTAAAGGCCCCGCGCAGCTGACAGATTTTTGCAAATAAAAAAATGCCTTCTAATTTTTTTTATTTTAATCCGAATATATGTACATTTGGCTATAATCACGCGATATGTGCACATTTCACGTCGACCAATCAAAGGCAAGCCGTGGCGTAACTAGGTGGGGCAGGCAGAGCACTTGCCTTGGGCGCAATTACCAGGGGGCACAAAATTAAGGAATGAATTAGTTGTATTTAAGAAAAAGTTCGTTCTTTTTAAGCTTTTCCCCCCAAAATTCTTAAAAATTAAAATAGTTTCAACTATATCCTAATGGATATAGTACCATAGTTTGGATATAGTAAGAAAGACTATATCCTAATGGTTATAGTCTTCCTTACAACCCGGAAACCAGCTCGAGCTGCGACAAAATTACAAATAGTATTATGCTACAGAGATTTGATGTCTAAAAACCTCATCAGTGACTGAAAGGGAAAACTCGTTTCAAAGGGATGTCCGTTTAAAATATTTGCGTCCTGGGGAGTGGGAGATAAGGGAAGATAATTTAAAATAGATTAGTCCCATGGGGTTTTCGTGGTTTCTCACGGTATGTCTAATTCATACTGATCGGAAATCATCTTTTTCGGAAATTCGTGACAAATAATTAGCAAAAAAGTATTTACTAGTATTCCAAAGTATCATTCCTACTTTAAATAAGCTAGCTTATATGCTAGAGTGAAGCACGGGAAAAAGTATCTTTTTTTTCGCGTTGTGTAAAAGGAGTCTAGCGGCTTTCAAAGATGTAAGTTCACTCTCTTTTTCCGCTATCTTTCCACTGTTTTTAATCATGAATATTTGCATATACTATCACAATTTGTATGCTGAAAATACGATAGTGGTTTATTTTAAATTTTATTTCGCAAAAGGCAGATGCAGTTGTTTTTCCAAACGCACATATTAGTCTATAAGGCTAATAAATACAGAAAGTGAAAGAGAGAAAAGATCGCATAAAATTTTGCAATTAGTAAAATTTGTCAGACCGTATGGACACTGAAATTAAGATAAATGAAAGAAATTTCTCAAATGATTATCGAGAACAAATACATAATGAATAGAAGTTCAGTTTCTGCCGAAATGTGGAGCGTTTTGTTTCCTCACTCAGATTTTTATCACCAATGAATTTTACTGTCAACAAATTTGCCTTTAATGTCAAACCATTAAAATATCAATACTTAACCTAAAATAATTACTTAAATATGGCAGTCACTTTTTTGTTTGTCTTTTAGTACATGTACAAGCATTTTAGAAGGAAAGCATTGTATGTGTTTTTATATGAGATCTCTTGAGAAAGTGGGAGATTTGATGCCTTGATATTGAGAGATTTGACATTTCCGGAGATTTGATGCCTTACAACAAAATCGTAAATTGACATTAAAAAGAATGTCTTTTAATTGATTTACATAGAAATTGCAAGATTTTTCTAAAATTATTTTCATTTAAAATGAGAAAGATTTTTTTTAAAAAAGTAAGATTTTAAATACAAATTGTAAAGTATATATATGTCAAACGTTCTACTACATTTACAGCAAATTTTTTTAAATAAAATAAAAGTAACAAAGCTTCTTCCTTGTTTGAAGGCTATTTTCATGATAATAATTAATTCTCAAATGATACATGCCCATTCATGAAGTTCTTTTGAATATGATGTCAATTACGTATATCTTTACATTTATTTCAATAAAGAGAATGCAAAAAGAAACATTTTGCAAATTTTTTCCAAATTTAAATTTTATACAAATCATTTCAATTTTAGTTCTTCAATTTTTCATTCATATGTCGAGTTTAAGCTATCAACTCGATAAAGTTTGGAATGATGTCTTCGTCTATGAAACCTTCCGAATCTGAAAAAATTGAAATTATTTTATTACTTCTTATTTTAGTCTAGTATATTACTTTAGTTCTTTTTTACAATTTAATTTTAAACGTACATGAAATTCCTTATGTCTATTTTTGTTAATTTCAGCTTTACACTGATTAAAGTGATTGAATCTAAATTTATAAAATTTCACTTTGCTGCAAACAATCTATATATTTATCTCGTACTTTGACCTTATTTTTGAAAGGTAATATTTAGTTACTTTTAAATACATTCAAATATGAAATGATTATTTGTTATTTAATTGTATGATATGAGTTTGCTGGGATCTAAGAATGAAACACGAGACAAAGAAGTAAGAGAGACTAAAGAACAACATTACTATGATCATTTCAAAATTGACAAAAAAAAAACATGCTGAAACCTCTTTAACTAGATAGATAACTAGAATGAAAGGAAGATAACTAGAATGAAAAACATTTGCAGATAGTTTTCATGAAAACGAATACTCATTCCTGTATTTCAAAAAACTATTAGGGAGTATGATATTATACATCTCAAATTTGAAAGATAGGTTCAGTTTACTTTTAAGAACAGTTCTTGACAAAATTAACCGTTTTGAAATAATAAATTTTAGGAAAGAAATTAGGATCGCCTTTCAAAAGATAAAGAGGGGAGAGGGCGCAATTTTGGTATTTGCCCTGGGCGCCATTTAATGTAGGTACGCCATTGAAGGCAAGGTTGGGGGCTTCGAATCTCACTACATAGGCAAAACAGAGTAATAAAAGTAAAAACAATGTGCTTCATTATGCTTGCGTTGTAACGTATGATAGTACATCGTACGTTTGGTGGAAAAAAATAAAATATCCATATTTAAAAGGAAGACAAATGTTTAATATAATATATTTAAATGAAAAAAGCTAAATATTTCACAATTTTATTAGATTGCACTCCAGAGCCAGCAAGAACAATTATCTGTTATTTTAAGATATGTTGAAAGTGATGCGAGTACATAAGAATGATTTATTTGTTTTTTAACTGTAAAAGACTCAACAGGAAAAGGGTTATCAGTCAAAATTGAAAGCCTATCAGAAAAATAGGAATTATATTTGGGGAACTGTATAGACAGTGGCGCTATAACTAAGATTACCATACCTCCGGATTTCAAGCTCACGTCCGGACTAATGTCCAGATCTTCAAAATGTTTGGATTTATGCCAGTGAGTGCGGCGAGAGAAAAATTTGGTCGTAATAGAGAGCGTTATCACAAAAGCGCCAACGTCATTCCGCCAATGAAAGAAAATTCATTGTCTACATCCATTGTTAATGAAAAAGTGGACCTGCACCAGTTCAAACTGAAAATTAAAAGTTTTGTTTTAATTCCTATTTTCATTACTAAAATTTTGAATTAGCAAAAATTAATAAAAATTGTATATTCTTTGTATTCTGAAGTCTTAAATTTTTTCACTTCCACGAACTCTGTACTAATGTTATGAAAAGGGGTCGTTGGCAGGCAGCTTTTAGAATTTTATACTGTATCCCCCCCCCCTACGTGTCTGGATTTTAACGAAACAAATTATGGTATTTCTAACTATAACATATCTACTATGAGAGGATTTACATAAAGGTTTGCAAAAGCCCTTATCTTGCAAAGAATTCCAAACCACACTATATACTTTGCAGAAGTCTGAATTTGAGTTTTGTTCTGCATTCAAAACCTTCTTCTCTGTATATTAATTTTTTGTGACTTATGAAAGCACATAGAATATTTTTACAAGTTCTGTAATGTGCTGAGATATATTAAAAAATCCTCTCGTATATATTACTCCAAAACCGCTGTCAGAAACGACGTGGGAATGTTGCTTCAAAAGTGTGAAATATGTGAGATCACATTCAAGTATCACAATTTTCTATAGCTTCGAATTTTCTTTATGAATATATTATTGATATGGAAAAGAAATCATAAATCCAATAAATCGAAAATAAAATTCATTTTAATTTTTATTAACTTTAGTTATTTGGTATGGCATACTAAATGAAGTAAATATTGCGAGCCCAGATATTTTCCAATTCTAATATTTTTTTAAAAAATTACGTCGAGGACTAGGTCGTATTGATCATTTCCCTTCGTGCAGCCCAATATAAGCTAGCCTTTGAATAATAGTTGTCAGGAGGTAAAACATTTAGATTTGTGTTGACTAAAGTAGTACAAACTGTCAAGTGTCTAAAATTCATAATCTCTCCAGTGGACAGACAGGATTTTCTAAATTCTAATATAGTTATTCGTACTAATCCGTATTACTCAATTCTAATATAGATATACGTACACAAATTCACATTTAAAAGTCCTTTTAAAATTTTTTGAAAAGTTTCGTGCATCGGGATTCATATTTTCTTTTAATAAGTGCAAAGGAAATAGTGGAAGAGTAAGTTAAAAGTAACACCTGAATTAAAAATAAAAGAACTTGGTGAGAAAAAGTTAACAGATTTTATTTCAAGGAATTGATCAGCTATTTCATCCGTCAAAGTATATTTCCAAATTCATTATTTTCTAGTCATAATCTATAGTGACATTTTTTCTTTTAAGAAGATATTGGAAATTTATCACGAATATAGAACATCTTAGGAATTTTTATGTAATTAGGATGATTTTCACTAACTGTCTGAAAACGTAGAGACCTAAATTCGACTTTGCAAGACAAAATGAATTGCATTGATTTATTTAATGAAATTAAAATTTCTTGTTAAGTTTTGCATAACAGTCAATATATCGTATCTGCTGAAAAATCTTTCTCATGATTCAAAATAATAATTTTTTTTATTATTTTGAATCATTTTTATAAATTATCATTTTAATCACTTTCAAAATCGATCATAAATCACATAATTTAAATATTTATCATTTTCACGTATTCCTTAAGTCTTCCTATATAATGAATAGCAAAATGCAATAAATTATTTTGTTTCACGAAATTAGTTTCAAGGCTCCGCAAATCAACTTTGCACCAGGCCCCGCTTTTAATCGGGCCGGCCCTGATCCAGGCCGTATACTCTTGATACTTCATTACAAGCAGTTGCTATTCAGATTGACATTAAAATGTTGCTAACTATATGTGCGATATATATTCCACCAAACCTAACCATTAATCAGAATGAATTAAATAAACTCGTATGCCAACTTCCTGCACCATTTATTATAATGAGAGACTTGAACGGTCTTAGTTCACTTTGGGGAAGTCGGGACACAAACGCTCGTGGATTTCAAATTGAGAGATTTATCTCGGACCATAATTTATGCCTGTTAAACTATTCCTCTCATACATTCTTGCATGCAGCAACAAGATCATTTCATACATTAGATCTAGCGATTTGTTCCCCATCAATCAGGGGAAGATGGAATTTCAGTGTAGATGAAGATTTACATAACAGTGATCATTTCCCAATTATTTTACCCCATAGTTTTACTGATCTGATTATTCCTAGACAGCCTTCGCGTTTCATTTTTGGTAGAGCCAATTGGCAGGTATTTAAAGATCTTTCGGAACTGGCACCTGATATTGTCAACTTACGGGACATAGACGCCGTAGAAAGTTGCATTCTGAGGTCAGCCGAGGCGACTATTCCAAAATCCTCGGGCCCCTCAGGGGCACATCTTCTTTAGATGTGACGGGATTCACGACCCCGAGGTACCCTAGTGTCTGCTCTCCTTTCGATTTTGCCTCCTTTCTGAGTTTCAACTTTATTCTTCCTTCCCTCGAGGGTAGGTGAGAGAGCTCTCCATGAGAAGCCGTTGCCACTCTGTTTGCTTCTAGCTTCTCATGGACAGCAAATTACCCCCACGTGTTGGCCGTGCGTGGCATCACATTAGACGGGTGGTACATTTTGGTCCCCGGTGTATCAATCGGTCGGTATCCCAGCCACTTGGCTGGTCTGCTCAAGGGGATCAAGCGAAAGTGGCCAACTTCCGGGGCTTGGCGTTAAGGGTGGTCAACGTTCCTGGAAGTGGCCCTGAGCGTATAGGTCCTGGCTAGCACTAAGGTGGATGCCGAGGCTGAGAATTCTCAGAGCCGGTAATTGCCTTCCCTTGTTGGGCTCCGTGGTGGGCAGTGCCGTCGGGACCCGAATTTTTATCTTTTGTGCATGGGTTCTCTCATCACCGACATTGACAAGATATCCGAAACCGCTCGTTTTCTTATAATCTCCCTACCAAACGAACAACTTTCTAAAACTTCTCCGTTTGCTATAGAAAAAGCACTACAAGGAATAGGCGGAAGCCCAAAATCTGTAAAAAAACTCAAATCTGGAGACCTTTTAATCGAAACTTCATCTGCCATTCAAACCAAGTCTTTCTTGTTACCGAAAACCTTTCTAAATAACCCTGTTAAAATCACTCTCCACCGCACTTTACACAGCAGCCGAGGTGTCATATCTGAGCCTCAGCTTTTGCACTCCCCAGAACCCGAAATTCTTGAAGGTCTATCATCTCAAGGTGTTATTGAAGTCAGGCGTATTAATATTAAGAGAGGAGCAAGCTTTATAGCCACCAAACATATAGTGCTAACGTTTAATACAACCCATTTGCCTTCACATATTAAAGCCGGTTATTTAAGATGTAAAGTTCGTCCCTATATTCCAAACCCAATCCGTTGTTATAATTGCCAACGGTTTGGTCACTCTAAAGCAGCTTGCCGTGGAAAGCAGACGTGCTTCAGATGTGCCTCTGTTGACCATATCGCCTCCGATTGTAATTCCATTGAACCCCATTGTATAAACTGTGATCAGCCACATCCAGCAGATTCCAAAGATTGTCCTCAACGGAAAAAAGAAAAACAAATTCAAGAACTCCGTACCAAAAAAAAAAATATTTCATATTTTGAAGCCAAAAATATACTTTTTCCACAACAGAACAATAATTCATATACTAAAGCAGTAAAATCTTCAGGTTTTCAATCTACTCAAACAGACGAAAAAATCACCAAAGTTGTTGTCCCACCATTAGTTAAACTTAAACCCGTAACAGTCCGGTCCTTACGAGCACAAAAGGCATCTGCAGAAAAGCCAAATGTTTCCTTGACTAAAGATCAATCTACACAAGAATGAAAAAAGTTCCAAATCCGAAAAAATGGAAGCAGGTAAAAGAGTCTAAGGCAGCCAAACGTGCCCGAGTTTTGGCAGAACGAAGAAACCAGGAATTGACCTTGCCATCTAATCGTCCTCTTACAGAAAAAGATTTTAGGATAAAGACGAAGGTGAAAACTGATAATGACACGGATAGTGATCTAGTTTTATCCGTTCATGCATCTGATGAAGACATGTCCACTAGTGAAGTGGATGAAGAACTCTCTCCTCTAAAGAAATCTTAACGGCGGTTTCCTCCCCCTTTTATTTTTGTATGTGGTTTTTTCATAATATGGCATCTATTGTCTCTTGGAATTGTCGTGGCCTTAAGAGTAAATTTTGCGAATTGAAGGATATTATTAATATCCACCAACCCAACTGCATTGCTTTACAGGAAACCTATCTGAAACCTCATGATAAAATTCAAATAAAATATTACAATATTTTAAATAAGATCCACAATGCTGACAGAGCTTCTGGCGGAGTTTCATTGCTCATATCCAATGACGTTCCATCGGCGCCCTTAGAATTGAATTCTTCTTTGCAAGCCGTTGCTGTGCGGATTCATCTCCATTCCCTAATAACTGTCTGTAATCTGTACATACATCCGAATCAACACGTCGCACAATCAGAATTAAACAATTTAATAAATCAACTTCCGACACCCTTCGTCCTTATTGGAGATTTGAACGGCCATAGTCCAATCTGGGGAAGTCCTGATACCAACACCAGGGGACTTCAAATAGAGAAACTTATAACAGATTTCAATCTCTGTTTGCTCAACTCTGACCAGGAAACTTATTTCCACCAGCCTACAGGTACTTTCCACTCCATAGATCTTGCTATTTGCTCTCCTGTCATATTTCCATTCTTTGATTTGACAATAGACAATGACCTTCACAACAGCGATCATTTTCCTTTAATACTGAATGATAACAGATACCACTCCTCTATCTCTTGGCAACCTCCAAAATATGCATTTGCTAAAGCCGATTGGACAAAATTTGCTCTTTTGGCCTCCATTACATCCGATATGGTGCAGAACATCCCTATTGACGAAGCAATACAAAACGTTACAAAAATAATCAACGATGCTGCTGAAACTTCCATTCCTCAAAAGAACACTTCAAGAAAAAAGCAGAGCAAACCTTGGTGGAATCAAGACTGTCAGCAAGCTTCCAAACGACAAAAAAGGCTTGGAATATCTTTCGGAGATACCCTACAACAACTAACCTAATTGCATTCAAAAAGGCGAGGGCTGAATCTCGACGAATTCAACGACGTAGTCGAAGGATTTCGTGGATAAATTATATTTCAAGTATTTCTTTTACAATATCCAGTCGCGAATTATGGCAGAAGGTAAAAAAAGCCTCCTGTGCTTCTTTTTCGAAAGGTATCTCTGCACTACGTGTTAATGAATCAATTATATCAGCTCCAAAAGATATCGCAAACTCAATTGCTTCTACTTTAGCGAACACATCTAGCACTAAAAATTACCCTGTTTCCTTTTTGAGCTACAAATTAAAGGCTGAGAAAATTAAACTGAACTTTGATTCTCGGTCATATAACCCATAAAATAGTGATTTTACCTTTCTAGAACTTCAATCCTGTTTATCTGGTGTACACAAATCATCTCCGGGTCCTGATAATATTAGTTACAATATGATCCAGCACCTATCTACAGATTCTCAAAAAAATTTACTTTACATGTATAATAGAATTTGGAACGAACACTATTTTCCGGCTTCATGGCAACGTGCTCTCATAATTCCGATTCTTAAACCTGATAAAGATCCATCGAACCCTTCAAATTATCGTCCTATTGCCTTAACCAGCTGTCTATGTAAGCTCCTAGAAAAAATGATCAATCATAGGCTTTTATATTTCCTGGAAGTCAATAATTTACTACATTCTTCTCAAAGTGGGTTTCGTAAAGGCCG
>BGPR01045221.1:0-12389 GCA_013235015.1 Araneus ventricosus | reverse complement strand
ACATTGTACTTCGTTCAGTTACGTATTGCTCCTCCGCGACTGCAAGAGCAACCCCGTTCTATGGTACTGTTATATATTACGCGCCGTATTGTTTTGAATGCGGAGGGAAAGAAAACACAAATACGGGTAAATAATAAATACTAAGACAAGAACACGACCGAATGAGCTCTCTGTGAATATTCTATTAGTAGTCTCTTGTCCATAGGGATGATTATTTCAAATATGTGCATATCATTTTAATGTTCATTTATCAGAGATTTGTTGAAGTTATTATATATATTTTTAAATTTTGATTTCATTCAGTACTTCCTCACCACTCACAACTATAGAAAATATTAATTTATTCGTGCAAAATGAAAGAGTAAAGGTTATACAATTAACATACAGATTTCAATTAATATTTCTTAAAGTATGGCAGTAAACATTTTTCTAATACATTGGTTGCTATCCGTAACTTTTATATTTGTTTAGAGCAGTTGCTTCGTTATCATAAGTTATAACGGAAGATGCAAGGTGGCACCATATAAAATAAATTTCTTGGCGGTAACAATTCACTGCCTTCTCCTTTTTTATGGTAGGTTGGCGCTACTAGAGCCATCCGGGTTTTCCCATGATGCCTCCCTTTTTTTACTGTGTACTTGTCTTGTGTTGTGTCGTTGTTCTCTGTCTTGCAACTTTTCAATGTACTGTGTCATTAGACTTAGCCATCTAATAAAATGGTTCCTGAAATTGAATTAATTCTTCAACAAGCGACATTCCACATAAACATAAGTCTCCTCCCTCAAAATTTTTCTTTTTATTTTTTATAGTTCAAGAAGCATATATAGTAGTATTAGTTAGAATAAAGTTCTATGTAGAAGTTACATTTTCGTAAGATTGTGTGCGAAACATAGACGGGAGAACAACCTCGAATAATATTTCCCTGTTATACTTCCCTGACATTACCAGTGATCTATTATGTTAATAGTACAGACAATACTTCTGAATCTGCTATCATTTCCAATGAATTCGGTAAAATAGTAAACCTCTCTATATAGTATATTTCTCCACAGGTAAAGATGTTTGGTCACTATTATTTTATGTTGATGAAAGTTGTTGTTTACGAGCCACACATTTTACATGGGTGTGTGCGAAAAATTGAGTGGGAGAACAATCTCAGATAATATATTTCTATTTATACTTCCTGACGTGCAATAATCTATTATATTAATAATAAAGGGCAAATACTTCTGAATCTGCTGTATATCATTTTCCAACGTTCGGTAAATATTAAAACCACTCTCTATATAGCCTATTCTCCACAGGTAAGATGTTTTGATCACCACTATTTATATTGATGAGGTTGTTATTTTACAGGCACATTTTACATGGGTGTGTGCAAAATTGACAGCGGGAGAACAATTTCGATTAATATTTCTATTTATACTTCCTGACATACGTGATCTATTATATTAATATACAGACAATACTTCTGAATCTGCTTGCTATCATTTTCAATGAATTCGGTAAAATAATATTAAAACCTCTCTATATAGCCGTATTTCTCCACAGGTAAGATGTTTGATCACTATTTATAATGATGAGGTATTTTGTTTACGAGCTATAAAAGAATATACCCAAACTGGTTTATCATTTTTTGAGTTGCATTATTTAGAAGCCTTCAACAATCTCAGCATCTCAATCGATAATAACAAACACAAAGCAATGCAGAAAATATTAATAAATAAATAAAACAAAATCAAATAAAATGGAAATATCTCCAATGGAGAGTCATTATAGACATCATCAGTCTCACTTTTGCGGCTATTGTTTTATATAAACTATGCCATTTCGACGACAAATGTCAATCTGTTGAAAGTTATATGACTGCATACGAATACTTAAATCATTTGTTAAATATATATATAAAGAAACGAAGATTTTATGGGAGAGAGATATTGAAATGCTCTATATCTCATCCTTATATTTATAGTCGTTGTTTTGCTATCAGAACTTCAAGGTCGTCCTTCTCTCTCTTTTCGGAAATAATGAAACACTTCACTTAATATCATTTACTAACACCTACTGAACAGTATCAATGTTATTTCAAAGTTTTTAATACTTTGATAGAATTTTTGTTCATTTACCTTGTAATAAACAGTTCAAAAAAATGAAGTCAGAGAATAATAGCAAGAACAGTGACGTTCACTGTTTACTTGTAGAGATCATAAGTATCGACGAACCGTTCTAAGGTTTTTCATTTCAGATTCAACTTTTCACATCGGTTTAGGCACAAACATCCTAATTTTTTTGCAATATTAACTAATACATCTTTTAGTTACTGATAATTACCTTTCTTTGTAAGTAGCAGAGTTTATTCTTATATTCATGAGAATTTGAATGAAACTCTACTCTCTTATTTCATTCAAATAATTCAACCCACGTCTTGTTATTTCATTCTCCATCCCAACACAGGAATTCAAAATCAGTAATTTTAGGCTGATTTTTTAAGAAATTTGATTTTTTGATACTAATAACGACCAATTTTAATTATCATCTTTTACATCTCTGAATCTTTAATTTATTAATTAATAGTATAATTTTTAATAATTTTCAAGCGCAAAATTATTATATATTCTATCTTTCTTTAAACAATTAATTTCATAAGACGTTACCTATTTATCAAATATAAATAGAAATATAGATCTTAGGAAAAAAAATTAGAAAATTAAATAAAACTACATAGAACTACTTTAATGATTTTTAAAATCATTATTTACAGATAAAAATTTTCCATTTAAATTCATTTATTAATATGAATCAAACAATAGAGAAAGTAATTAAATACAGCTAAGGAAGGATCTCTTAAGATGAAACTAACCAACCCATTTAAAGACTTCAAAATTTCCATGATATCAGATTCTTAAAGTTTCAACGTTTCATTTTTCAAAGAAATGGAAAAAATTTTCATTCTTCAATTCATATACAATAAAAAAAATGAGACAGAGGAAAGAGATGTGTTAAAATAAAAAGGTGGAATTAATAAAGACGACAGGATAAAACGCAATTTCTTTGGTAAAAGTTTGCTAAAATTCATTTAATTTGAAACTAATGATAACTTAAAGAGTTTAGAGAGGAAAATTATTTTTTTTATTAACTAATGAAAAAACTTCCTCATTTAAACCCAGGTAATAAAATAATTTAGAACTGGTTAAAAATAGCAGATTTAATAAATTAACAAACATAAGAAAAGGTATAATTTCATTTACAATATGCATAGCTCAATTTTAAGCAACACAACATTAATTGGTTGTTAACGAGGAAAATACACACATCACAGAATTTTTGTCGTAGCAATTTAAATTCTTACGCAACATTCACAAACTATTATATGAACGCAATGATTTTCGATTAAAGTATCTAGTTTTCTCGAATTTAAGCCCTACAATAAAATATTTCTTAGATTAGAAGCTAGTTTAACTATGTATTAACACTTAACACTAAAAGTAACTCTCTAACAATGTAGCATTACATATTTTTCCAGAGCTGCATGAAATTACAGCTAGATCGGTGTTTTCGAACTAATATAGGAAGTAATTTGACAATGTCTCACTAATAAAATAATCGTATGATAAACAATGAGGTAAATATCTGAACCATATTAATTGTTATTCATTTTTTTGAAAAGTTAAAATGAAATTATTTAAATTTGTTTCATAAACCTGGTTGATTTATCTGATCTCTTTTTTCTTATCTGAAAAAATCTCTTTTTGTAACAGATAAGCAATTGTTCTTGATTGTTCACGAGTGAGTTATTTGATTTGTGGAGTTATTCGTGAAGGATATGTTACTGTTATTGTTACTTTATTAAACATTATTCATTATTTGATACAGCAATAGAGAGTGAAATCTGAAGGAAATGTATGCAGAGCAGTATTGACAGATAAAATTTGGACTTTTTTCAAATTTTGCCGTGAAAGGAGTAGAAAATAATGTTTAGCTGCTTAACTCGATTGCTTGATCCTACTTTCTGTTTACTTTAATATATGTTCTCTTAAGACAATGTATAAGACGCCGTTATAAGTAAAAGGTAAGCTTTGTTTTCAATGAATAAATTACTTGTATGATATTCATTGAACATATAGAAACTAGATTTCTTGCAGGAATTTTCTGTTATTTCTAACCTTAGAAGTGCTAAACATATTCTATTTTTGAAATGCCAAGTCAGTGTTGCAGAATGGAATAAGGTTAAGAAAAATATTTTATCAATGGAATTCTAGAATATTTATCTTAGGAAAAGACTGAGTGCTAGAGTATTTAGCTATGAGTAAAACACTAAATTTGGAGTGCTTAGGTAATGAAATACATTGTTCAATAAAACATTGCATTTTTCAGCTTTGTCAGTATTTTTAATTAATTTAATTCTTCGCCATAAAGTTTCTTTATTTTCTTGTGGCAACTTTGGATAATTTTAAATTCAAACGTTAATTTAGCCGTTTCATTTAATTTCTAAATTTTACTTAATTATTTACTTTGTTTTCAGTTTAATTATTATTTGTCTTAATTTTGTTGTTATTTCCATTAAAGGTTTCAACTTTATTAATTTTTAAATTCAAATTTTTGCCTTAGGACTATTTCTTCGCCATCTTGGCTCGCGTAAGTTTTGGCGTCATCAGGTCTTAGGCGTCTGTATCTGGAATCGTTTCCGTTACTTTTTTGAATTCCTTTGTGATGGAGCTAAGCGAGTGGTTGGTGTTTCAGCTGCAGGCCCCAGGGCCGAATGGGGCCTGGGGTCTTGTCTTGTCTTGCCTCTGATTTAAATTTCCGTTAATGTTTTTATATTCCTGAGTCTGACTAGAAGATTCTTTTTGTTCTTCATTGGTATTCTAAAAGGATAAGTATGAAAAACTCGGTGATGAATGCTCTGAAGAAGACGAGATGGAAAGTTTTCTAACATATTCGGAACAATCTATTGAATTACAAGGTGCTTTTGTGAAAAGAAAGCATTTCTATTTCTTTATGCGGAACAATCCATGAACGCTTTGATTTTGTGGTCCATCACCTTTTTGCGGGATGCAGTGTGTGGGTAATGCCTTCCAGCATTTTTTAATTTTCATCGTGGTGGTGTGTACTCTTGTCCCACGAGATCGTGATCATCTTTTTAACGATATTCCTGCCAACATTTTTGTTTCTCATCTTCAGCTTTTCCGATTTTAGAATGAGTGATGCGGGCTAGAGAATGGCCGAGCAAGGTGCGAAAATGTGCAAGTTGCATACTTCAAAATATCAATGTTAAGTGAATATAAAAAAAGTGCTTTTTTTTTTTTAAGTAATATTCATCAATTCAAGAAGTGTTTGTGATGTAGCCGTAAATAATGTTCATCATTACATCTCTATCAAATTTAGGTTGTCTTTTTTTTTACTTTGTGTTCTGAAATATAATTCTTAGGCCTACGGTGCTAATGTGCCTTTACAATTTTATTTTTGTCTTGTTTGATAAATGTTTCATTTCTGTACGCATCAATTTTTATGCATATATCTAAATTTTATGGCAGTAATTAATTTATATCAATAATTGATCAAATAAGAATTATTTAAATTTTATAAAATTGTTTTGTTAATTATTTTAGCATTGTACTACCATTATATGAAAATGAACTTTTAATTATGTAGCTGGGGTTTCAGAAATTCAGCAAAGGTAGATGAATTATTTCAATATTGCAAGAATGGCTTATTGGTATGATTTAATTTGAAGGTACCGTTAATTAATTGTTCAATATATATTATAATTTGGAATTTATTTCTGGGCTTCTACCTTGCTTCAATAATTTTTTAATATCCTAGCTAGCTACCCCATTCAATATTTAATGCCTTTAACATTTGGTCCCCCAATATTTATAGTCAATTATTAACATTAGTGAACAGGTAAAATAATGCAGATTGAATTCAATCGAAAGAATCAGATTATCATTTGTATTGACTTAATGAACCTATCAATGTAAGGGTTTAAGAATTCATAAAATATATGAAAATATAGATGCGTTCTCAAAATAAATATTTTAATTAGTAACGCGTTGCTTTATAAAGATTTTTGACCCACTGAAAGACAGAAGATAGTTTTTTTTTTTAAAAATTAACCCATATTTTACCATCGTCCTATATATAGGACAGCTCAGATTTGTCGAATTTTCATAGCCAATATCGCAGTTTTAATTTATATTCCGCTTCTAAAGCATATTTTTAAGATTGATAAGTGTTATTTATTATCTTTTTAAGTTCAATTTTGATCATTTTAAAATTTTTTAAGAATTTTGAATTTGGCTAATTTTTGCTACTTTATTTGACAAGAATTATATTCTTCTTTTAAATAATTATGAGAAAAAAATACAATTTCTTTTTTCAAATTTATTCATGGCATGTCTTATATGTTATTTCTGAGTAAAATTTGGAAACAAAAAGCTATATTCAAACTGGTTTTACAAAGGTTTTAGGTGCCGTCCTATATATAGGACGATAGTAAAATCCCCTACTATGCACATCCATACAAAGGCGTTTTAAATTTCGGGAAAAAGGATTAGAATATCTAGGTTTTACTTATTGCAAAACTCAATAACATCTAGTTTGCTTGGAACATGAACCTGTAGGTGTGTCTTGAGTAATATATTTGTTCTGTTTCTTTGGTCGAGAGTTTTGGTCACGTGGTGACGCAATCTTTTGTAGGGAAAAGAATACTACTGCTCGAGGTGTGATCTGATTTCACATCCGCTCCTTCCAGAACAGTATTGGAAATGAGTTGGAGATTTTTAACTGAAGAAGCTTTTGAGTTTTTAAGGTCATTGGCCGATGAATATGATGATAGTGATTTTTAAATTATAATAACACCACATGTTCCAGAAATTGTCACTGATGATTAAAAAGTTGATGATGCCTGCAGCAGCATTGAACATGGTGCTGCTTTTGACGAAAAGATTCAAGAAAAAGCAGATGGAACAATTGAAATTCTAAAGGAAAAAAGATGCTGCTGAATATGTTTCAACACCTACATGGACTAATTGTGCAACAAAATTTTCATCAGCTCCTAATTATTTTTCGGATATGATTTCAGGAAAATCACCTTGAAACTTCTCGAGATGATGGCGAGTATTAGATGGCTCGAGTATTAGAAAGTACGTCCAAATTAGAAATTGATGAATAAAGTTTTTTAACAGTTTGGTATGTTTTCTGAACATTTAAGTAATGATGAAAGAATAGTCCGCTATTTTGGAAGACATGGATGCAAACTGTACATGAAAGGAAAACCCGTAAAATTTGGATACAATCTAAGGATACTATCATCTTTCGATGTATATCCCTCTCGTATTATACCATATCAGGCAGTAAAGCAATTATGAAAACAAATGTGGTATGACTATGAAAAGAAATCATTAGCCCAACCAGTTGTTGAAAATTGGCTGTCTTTTGTTGAAACTCCTGCAAACCACAAAATTTATAAGGATAACATTTTTATGTCGTATGATCTTTTTGGTCCCTCAGGAGCAAGCGTTTATTTGCTACGGGAACAGTTATGGAGAATAGAATGACAAAATGCCCTTTAATAAAATTGCAGCTGTTCGATGGATTGACAATAAAGTTGTCTCATTGATCACCAATTTTGACGACAAAAGAGGCTTTAAAAACGTAGAAAGCCGAATGAAGGGTGGAAAGCAGAAAGTCGACATACCATCGTGTGTTGTTTCGTATAATTTGTACAAAAATAGTGCAGATTTGTTGGACAATCTCATAAAAGCATATTTTTCATCCATGCAAGAAAAAAGTGGTATTGATTATTATTAAAAAATGCATTTGAGACCTCACTGGTTTAGAAACATTAAAAACCTTTCCTCCAAAACAAGTTGTAGAACTCCTCGAATTTCTTCGACATTTTACAATAGATTACCTGGGATTGTGCGTACCTCTCAATGTTGCAAGAATGTGTATGGGCATTCGAAAAAAAATCCAAATTACTTCAAATTCCAAAGTGAACCCTTTCTAGCAAATGGAAAACATTGCCAATGACAGCTTAAAAACTGTACAAGGAAACCCTTAACTATTTGCCAAAAATGTAGTTTAGGACTTTGCTTTGAATGTTTCCTACCATTTCATGTAAACCAAGATGCTTGACTTTAAAGCATGTAGTAGTGATTGTACCATCGTCCCATATATAGACGGACAGCTTTCAAAAAAAGACAAACTGGATAAAGTTTTCTTAAGTTTTTAACACTCATATACATTTGCTTCGATGTCTCTGTTTAGTCTGTGATAGGTATTTTTTTTGAAAATATTAATTTTTCTTAATGTGGTAAAATATAAGCACTGAAGATAAACTTAACTTCAAGTGGCTCACCTATCAGCAATAAAGAACAAACTTATAGTTCCTTCTGCCAAGGGCTCAAGAATGTAGCCGGAACAAGCCGGGGACTCAGTAAAACATCAGAAGATACAAATTTAAAGGTAGAAAAGGTCATTCTCTTATGCCTCAGCAACATGGGCTCCACAACATCACTGACAGACAACAGAAACTCCTGTCTCTATCCAAAGAAAGTTTCTGCTCAATATCACAGGGGCGCACAACACCACCCCCAACGGCGTCTCCAGGTCATAGAAAGGCCCACTGCCCTTCATTAAAGCCAAAAAATGCACACAAACACTGCAAGGTAGGCCACCGTTGAACTCTGCGATTGCCGAAGGTATCCATTTTGACCATGAAAGCTTGCTATGATGATAACCATCACCACCATCAACACACCCTGCACTTTTTTAAGTTTGAAGATAGAACGCTGGGGACAAGTTCCTTCTCACAGAACTGCAATTGAAGTATACAGAGAACAAAATAAAGGATCAAACGGGCAGCGCTTACTGCTGCAAATGAAGCCGTCACTAAAAAACCTGCTAGCCAATCTGAGCCTGGAACAATACCAGGTTCCAACCAGAAATGCAACCATCAGCAGCCAATGAGGGCCAACACTGCAAAACGAAGATGTCAACATCTGAGCGACAGCGAGTTCAGCCTCCAAGTCCTTTTAATGTAAAGAGCAAAATACTGAAAAGGCACAAAATGACCCTTTTGGAAATGCCAGAATCAGGCTCGGCTGGGTTAAAGGCCACATAGGCATAAGAGGCAATGAAATGCAGATACCCTGCGAAGTAAACACGGATGGAATTCCAGCCCTGCATTCCCAAAAAAAGCCTCTAAACAGAAACAACTTCTACAGCCTCACTCGCGCTGGCAAGCTGAGTGGATAATGGTGAGACTGGCAGATCGGTTTACAGTATTATACTGGAAAAGTATCTAACAAACAGCTGCACTTTGGTCGAGAGAATGGTCCACCCGCCACTTCTGGCCCCTCCCCAGCTACTACCTCAGCAGATTGAGTCTCCACTCACAGACTACTGCAGATGTGGGTAACAGGGAAATCCCCTCACTATGCAACGAGATGTCCACTTAGTCCACTTATTTCATCATCTTATCACCACAAGGAACCAAGTCCACAATTCAGGTTCATTGCGGGAAAAGCGCCCTATCCAAAAAACTCTCAAGACGAAATATAGATAATTTAATCACATTCTATGACTCAACGAAGACCTAATTAAAAGCCGTGGCCAACACGTCACATATTCCTGCATAGAAATAGATACTTCCAAAGATTCACCTCCTCTAGAACCAGAAGTCCGAAGAATTCCCAGCTGAGTACAGTAGAGCACACTAGCTTAAAAAACAGCAACCAGCCACCACCACCTTTCCGCAACTCATTCGGAAAAAATTCACCCCTTCACAATATCGCCAACCCTTGAGTAACAACCCAGCGATCCTCAGTATAAATAACAAGACAGAACAAAAAAAAACAGTCCAATGATTTTGTAGGGATGGTTACATACCTTTTCACGTAAACGGTATAATACATAAAGCTACCTTTTCTTCGTCGTATCACTCTGAACACTACTATCAGCCCTGAATCATGGAGCTGCAACTGCATGAAAAATGTAACTAAATGAAACATTCAACCCTTTTCACTGCACTCAAATTTGATAACTCCCTTGTAAATTTATTATAATACTCCGGATTGTAATCCCAATGTGTTTTTTTATTCTTCTTTGCTCGCGTATAATTATGTTCCTAAGTGTATTTATATCCCACGTTGTATTTTTTTTTGCTGCTTTTTCGAAGTTTTACACATACCATCCAACCGACAGGGTGCCGTTTAGACCCTGAGTTCGGGGGTATGCTGTGTGTTATGTTGACATTCTTTGGACATAAGGTGTCGTTTCACAAGAAAAAATTGGGATTGTTCTGCACTGCTTTCAGCAGGTAAAACCATCATTATAGACATAGCCTAAAAAAGTGATTGCTGTAAGTGCTCTAAAATATTACTGATTAAATAGGAATTCCGCTGGGGCAAAGAAAATATTACATAAGCAGATTTTCTGTTTACATTATCGCTGTACACAAGCTTTCAAATTTAATTTCACTGGATTTTAATTTTATATAAGTTGCAAACGATTAGAATATTTGAGTTAACAGTTTTTATAAAAGTACTTTCATATTAAAGATATTAGACGAAAAGTATTTTCACCACCCTCGAGTAAAGTCGGCTGTATCAGCGAGTTTAATAAAACCGCCGAAAATAAAACATGTTAGTATTTTCACTATAAAGCACAGATATTACTCTTGGTTTTGTAGCTTTTACTGTTTTCATTTATAATGCTCTCAGTATATTTATTTAAACTGCTACAGGTACGGCGTGTAATGTCCACTAGGGTATGTATTGATAAGCTGAAGAAACATCATAGCAAAGGTGGAAGTCACACCCATTATTATCTATTATCCCATTATTATTATTGTCGTCTTTATTAACATTCCTCATACTCCTGCTGATAGTTCACATTGGCCTTGAAGCAGTCAGTTCTGAATTGACGCGTGAAACGCCTCTCAGTAAGCCAAACAGCCTATCGGTGAAACATGGAAAAAATCCCTCTAGAGCACACATACTCTTGGAATAAATTAAGCAAAGAAAACCAGCAAAAGATTAAATTGATGCATCAAATCTCGATGAAGAAGTGACTGAATGCTGTTAATCAAGAAAACAATTAGAGATAGATGGGGAGGACAATCCAGTTTACGAAGAGGATAGTGACTCATCTTTAATGTAAAAAAATGCATGTCATCCGCGGCCCAAATTTAATCTAATGCAGCATAAAAAAATAGAGTTGAGTTTGATTAAATGAGCGTAAAGCTGGAAAAAAGCGGGATGGTGTGCATAAAGCGTGCCAACTGATTCTGTTTTGCCGAAAGTAACCCGTCCGCCTAGATAAGTCTCTGACGGCACTTACGGATCCAACAAATCCTGTGGGTCTCCTGTAAGGAAAAGACTCAATGTGGTAAAAAATCCGCAAGTCTTGGGAAAGGTCACCTCCAGCTGCCTCGATCCAAGCATTTCTGCTGACACGCTGTTCGCACAGTTCACCTCTAGCTTGGACAAAGAGAACAATCTAAATTAATAATGCTTTTAGTCCTCGTTCTCTCCAAAAACTAATTAGATACGCATTGTACTTTGTATGTCACATTCGTGTAAAGTAAATTCTTTAAAAGATCTCTGCACATTTTGATTTTAGTAAATAAAAAACAAAATAGTAGCGGCCCGTAAAATCCCGTCAAATTATCCTTTGATAAAATTGAACAGAATTGAAGGTAGCATGCCCATAACCTATGTCGCCATGGTAAAATGTTATCTTGAAGATTAATGTCTAAACGAATTTAGATCGAAGCTGAAATCGAAGAAACCTAGACCAAATGGTAGTAGGAAATAGTGCCACACAATGAAATAAATATTTACAGCCAGATGTGCAATCCGGATAAAGAATACAGGAAACATTTGCTTCATTACATTCGTGATAGCTTAAGGGAAAAAATATCAAAGTTCGGTGAAGAAAAAAATTCTAGTTAACGTCCCATCTGAAACTTCTTTCCAGCTCTTCGACATCCTTGCTAGAACTGGTTCAGCTGGAACTGTTAGACGTTCTTCATTTAGCAGGAACGCTTCATGAATCGCACTTCATGTCACTCAAGACATCTGCTAAGTTATGTCAATAGACCATGAAGCCTCTTCCTGCCCAAAGAAACATATTTTAGCCGAAACCAATAGAACACTGCTCTTTCATGTGACGAATTTATTAAAGGATTGTTGTACCAGGATGCTATAAGCTGGTTGTTTGCTTAAAATACTTAATATGACCGAAATCAGGTATTTTTGAAATATTGTTCTTTTACATTTCTAGTAGTCTCCATGAGCAGCGAATCTGGTGTCCAAAAGTGAGAGAAATCAAGATCAGATCTTCATCGCTATCTTAGCACATGCAACAAAACGTAGCAATAG
>BGPR01045220.1:0-12389 GCA_013235015.1 Araneus ventricosus | reverse complement strand
GCAAGAATTAAAAATAAATTTAGAAAGAGCAGCTGATCTCGCATCTTTGACCACTGCTAAGAAACAAAATTCTTATGCCCATTATTTTAATCGTGGTAAGAGAATGAAAGAATTCAAGAAAGGCGAGTTAGTCTATTTGCTTATTCCAGATTCTACGAACAAACTATATGCGAGGTGGACTGGGCCGGGAGAAATAATTGATAGAATAAATCCCCATTCCTATAAAGTTAAACTACCAGATGGTAATGTGCGACATATCCATGCTAATAAAATAAGACAATTTCATACTAGAGCACAAACTGTAGGAGTTATTTTTGAAGATGATGTTGAATTTGGAGAAATCCATCCAACACCAATTAAAACATCTATAAGCAACTATAACATTGAGGTAGATGTTAGTCATTTAGAAGAGCATAAGCAGGTAGAATTATTGGAACTTTTGCATAACCATGTACCATTGTTCTCCGGTAAACTACAAGTAGTCAATGTTGGTGAACATAAAATTCGCTTAATACCGGGTACTGAGAGGAAAAAACCGTATATTTACAAAATTTCTGAATCTTTAAAGCTTGAAGTTGATAATCAGATTGCAGAATTAGAGTTTAGGTCTGATAGAACCCAGCGAAGCAGAAATTGCATATCCCATAGTATGTGTAGCAAAGAAAGACGGTAGTATGCGTTTATGCGTCGATTTTCGACTATTAAATGCAGTGACAAAACCTTTCGATTATCCTATGGAGAATATAACTGATCTAATCAACTAGATCGGACATGCTAACGTCATCACTTGTCTAGAGGTATTAAAAGGATATTGGGAAATTCCTTTAGAAGAAGAGAGTCGTGATTTTACTTCGTTTAAAACACAACGTGCCCAATACAGATGGAAGGTGATGCCATTTGGATTACGCAACGCCGCAGCTTCATTCCAGAAAGTGATGAACAGTGCTTTAAGCGAATATCGTGAATTCTGCAAAGCATATCTGGATGATATTGCTATCTTTTCTTGTGACTGGGATACACATCTTAAACATTTAGATGTCGTGTTATCCAAATTAACTGAACTGAAATTCACTGTTAATGTTAAGAAATGTATCTTCGCTAAAACGCAACTAAAGTATCTAGGCCATATCATCGGAGCTGGAAGACATGAACTGGATCCTGAAAAGCTACGTGCTATTGAAATCATCGAGAGATCTAGAACTAAATCGGCATTAAAGAGTGCACTAGGCCTCTTCAACTATTACCGAAATTACATAAAAAATTATGCGGAAATAGCGAAACCGCTAACAGATCTAACAAAAAAGAATGTTCCAGAATCTATCCCTTGGACTGACGTTGAAGAACTGTCATTTCAAGAATTAAAAAACTTATTATGTGAAGCCCCTACACTCTATACACCAGATCCAAAAAAATCGTATGTTATTCAATGTGATGCTAGTTCATATGGTGTGTTGGTGCTTGCCTGTCTCAAAGGGACGACAAAGGTAATTTATACCCTATCAGTTTCGCTAGCCAAAAATTCAACCAAGTTCAGCAGAACTGAGCTACTATTGAACGTGAAGCATATGCAGTTGTGTGGTCGATTAAAAAATTTGAAAATTATGTGTTCGGCGCAAATATTGAGGTAATAACTGATCATAATCCTTTAACATTTTTGCAAAAATCTGCACCACAGTCGGCTAAACTACGGCGATGGGCATTGGCTCTACAAAGATATAACATTCATATTTCACACTGCCAAGGTGCTCAATTGAAAAATGCTGATGGTCTATCAAGATTGGTGTGTGATTAAATCTACTATGACTAGTGTTTGTTTTAAAATCTATATGCTATGTTTGTATCAAGGCTTCATTTCATCTGTGGTTATATATTGATTTGAAATCTATATAGTAATGTGTTTGTATCAAGGCTTCTTTTCGTCTCTGGTTATATATTGATTTAAAATATATATAGTAATGTGTTTGTATCAAGGCTTCATTTCATCTGTGGTTATATTTATATATTTTGTTTGATTTAATTTGTGGCTAGTAATAGTATATTTTATGTGTTATTATAACAAGGTGTCTATTCATCTGTTTGATATGATTTAAAAATGTCTAAGAATATTAATAGTAGTTATGATGCATATTCTGTAATGTGAGGTAATTCTGTTATTTATACTCGATTGCCTGTTCTGCATAGCGCAATCTTATCGGGGTGTCATGCCACTAACCCCCACGTGGCTGTTCCGGCTCTCAGGAAAAGGATGTGAAGTGAAGAGTGCGCGGGGGAGTGAGGAAGGAGACGCCATAGTGTTTAGTTTGGGCTCTGCACTGGGTGTGCATGTTTTGTAGGAGTTACCGTGCGGAACTCTGAGTATTAGATGAATAATCTTGAAAGTTAATTCTGTTGTATATTTGTAAATATTTGTTATTTTATCGTATTAGTAAATTTATTAAACTAGTGAAAAAAAAAGAAAGTGAATTCATTGAAAGTTGAAGTACAGTTATTACAATATATATAAAAGCTTTTACTCTCCGCAACCTTTTAAAAAAATGACGAGATTGATTTTCAAAAATATAAAAAAAAAAGTTTTTACTCATCGCAATCTTTTAAAAAAAATGACGAAATTGATTTTCAAAACTCCTTTACTCTTCGCAACCTTTTCAAAAAAAAAAAAAAACTGACGAAATCACGAAAAATCTTTCGTACCTGAATTTCATTTCTCCATTATATGCTTTGAGAATTAACTTACTGTGTTTCTCACAATATCCTAGTGATTTCTTCCTAAAACCCATCATTTAAGTTTCTTCAGTGAATAATTCAATTTTTAAATATAAAAAATTATGTATATGTTACATAGGGAAAATAAGAATTTTAAAAAGACTTGGGTGGAGCATGGCACAAAAAAGGTAGGGAAACTCTGGTCTACACTGTGATTGCTTCCTTTCTGTTTTCCCCATTCTTATAGAATGCTCATTTTTTAATCCTCATAGATTACATCATTGTCGGATAACTTCAGATATTCTCTTGAGTTTGGTTGATAATACCCTAACCTATGAGTCGCGGCCCACTTATGGGCCGCAGAGACCTTATTATAGGGCAGCGACACGCTAGTCAGGAGTGATTCAACAGTCTTCACTCGTTTTTTGCTTTATAAAACAATATATTTTTAATCCTTTTACAGTAAGCTTTATTAATTACTGACCTATACGTGCATATAACATTTATATAAATATAATTGTTTGTATATTTTTACTTGCATATTTAATAATGTGCCTCAAAATGTTTTTTTACACAACAGGTGGTCCGCACAACCAAAAAGGTTGGGAACCACTGTCCTAGATGATCATTTTTTTCCATTTTTATTCTATATTCTATAGTTTAATTATACCTTTGCACTTTTACCAGACTTTTTTAAGACACTAATCGAACTGTTATTAATTGGTAATATTATCATATCTTTTAACTCATTTTAACGACTCGGCACAGTTGTCTTACAGACAAATGCTAGTTTAACTATAAGTATGACACGGTTTGTTAAAAAAATGTTTTTTTCGCCAATAAACCATAAACAAACCAAACCAATTAATTTAAAGTTATAAATGAAGAAGAAATTGAATTTAACAAAAGTTTTCCAGCTTTTATTAATATTTTCAAAAATACCCTTTCTGAATATCAATAAAATGCAGGGCATTATCCTTTGTGAGATAAAATTAGGATTGGACAAAAGATCCCATCACAAGATTTCTATTTTCATCCCTTAATACTTTGAGAAAGCTAGAGCTCTCCAGCTAATTAAATTTCTGGCAAGAACTCGAATTCAAAAAGTGAGAGAATTTTTTTTCCCGTTAGAGCATTGTGAGTGAATATTGAATTAGCGAAGCTGATTGAAAAGCGAAAGAAAACATTTTAAAATTATTTTATATTGTTTACTTTTGGCAGTTCTGTTGCCTAGCTTAATACCAATAATCTTTGGGAAATGGCTTATATTCTTAGTAGTTTTATTTTTACAAGAACCAACTACAATGATCTCTCGCTTGTACGCGCTCTCTTTTATGAGCGTTTTTTTCGCAGTCCCGGCCAGGGATATAGGAAAACAATGATTACTCTTATTCATTTATGCGCCGCATTAAAAAAGCACCTCTCACTTACGCGAGTCGAAAAAATTTCCTTACTTCAAATAGTTTTATTTTCAGCAGAACAAAAACTCTTTTTGCTCTGCTTCTAGGAATACATTCCCTCGCCCTTCCTCTATTGTTCAGATTCCGGGACCGCATTCCTCTAACTTAATACACAGGGGTTCTTGTGATTGACGTCAGTAAAAGTCTCATTTATACAGCAGCCAATTAGAGAAGTTAGTACGGTACGTACCACGTGGCACTGATCGCTAACGAAAGAACCATCTTTGGAGATTTGATTAGATGGTTAAGTTTCAAAATGGCTAAAAGAACGAAATTGTCGCTTTCGTTTAAAATGGATGTTATTAAAAAATTCGAAGAAAATCCTTGCACAAAAGCTTTAGCTGAGCATTTTAATGTCCCCAGAATCGACATTGAGATAGATTTTAAAAAATCGGTAGCATTTCCATTTTCTTTGTGTTTTTAAAAAATAATTAACGGAAGTTATACACGTATTTGCATTTTGAAACTAATATTACTTACATTTTTCAGTAGTATATGCATAGCATTAATTAACAATATATGTACACTGTATTGATGTTTCACTTTTAAGGTCCCTTTTGTGGTTTTTCACTTATGCGCGTCTCTCACTTATGCGCGTTTTTTCGCTATCCCCTGCGTCCGCGCATAAGGGAGAGATCACTGTACTATCAAATGGATATTGGGTCCACTATTCCAAACTGCCCCCATGGGGGGGACTGCGAGTTCACGAATGAGAGGCTGCCGTATAAGCCGCTCTCGCCAACCCGAGGGTGCAATAATGGTGGTATGGCTCTTTGGGCTCATCTCCGAAGACAGGTCGTACCCCGGTAAACCGGGTGGTTGTTGCATGAGCCGCTCGTAATGGGGGCTATAATGCAGGAACCTCAGTGCCTGACTATGTTGTCGTGGCGGCCGGTCTTCCATGTGTTACCCGGATGCTTTTGCAGGACGGGGTTTTGTTCTTTGCGACTATTCCAAACTGCATCCGTTTATGAATAGTTTGCCGTTTAAATCGATCCAACTGCTTATAATACAATAATTACTTCTAGGAAAATGCAGCATTAGAATTTTCCTGCAATGTCTCAAAATGTGCTATAATCGGGACGCAGTTATACAGTCATTAACGAACTATCATTAAATGGATTTTGTGCTCTCTTTTGGAAGCTGCATCAATCTTATGTAGTTTTCCGTGGACTGTAATCCGTTGCACACTAAGTTGCTTATAAATCAAATATTAAATGTGAAAAATGCAGCTTTTGAATTTTCCTGCAATGTCTCGGAGAAATAACTATACCTCAGGATATTCTCTAATTGTACAGCATTACGTAACTCTGTGCATTTTTTAATGATAAAAAATTGCTGTTCAAATAATCAAAAAATTGTGTGAATTGTCTTCAAAAACTCAAGATTGACAAAAATTAAAAAAAGTTTCCCATTTATTTTCTCGAACACTAAGAATAGAGTGAGAAAATAATGATATCGTCGGGAAAAAAATGTCCTCCCGCTGGGGTGGTGCGGAAGTTTGGAGAGATGGATGCCATTTCAGGTGTCGTCCTTGCCATCTGACCGCGGTTCAAAATAACTAGGTCCGCCCAAAATAGCCCTCGTGTTACTTCAAAATTGGAAGTTAATATAACTAAACTAAACTTAACCGAAAAAATAAATTTTTGTGACTTTGCCTATCTGTCTGTGAACGCGATAACTCAAAAACGTAACGAGCTAGACAGATGAAATTTGGCATGTAAGTTTTACACAAACATTATATATTTCTATCAAACTTACTGTCCATCCAAAACCTCTAAGTGGAATTAGTAAAATTAAAAGAAACATTTAGTGAAAGCAATGTTGTTTGAAACAGAATTTTAAGAAAGACTATATTTTGTTTTGATCACTAATTAATACACAGCTAAATCGCACAAGTAAAAATTTCTCCATTTCATCCGGATATTGGTTGGTTTTCGGCATAGGGATTCTTAAAATATCAGAGTTCTATAATTCATTAAGAATTTTCCAAGTATATTTTTAATTCCCATTCGTATTTGTGCAAACTTATTCCCCACTAACAGGGTATCATCAAATATTAACACTTTCAGCATCCAGAATTGCTTATCCTTCGAATGATAATTAAAATCTTCCATTTAGAGATGTAGAAAGGAAAAAAAAACAAAAATTAGTCTTGCAACTGGAGGAGACGTAAAACTAATGAATGTAGAATATTCATGCGTGCCTCCATTTTTGGTTTTAAGAAAAATTTCAAAATTATTCGAATGAAAACTCATTTAAAATTATCTGGAAATAACATCGAGAGAGAAATTTTAATATGGAATAAATTTCATAGGCATGCATTTCGTCGAGAAAGATTAGAATCGAGAAAGAATCTGAAATTTAATCTCTGAAATTGTTTCGTTATTGGGAAGAATGTTCGTTCAGTTCTTTAATCTCCTAAATATTTCAGGAGTTCTAATGATTTTAAAAATGGGAAAGAATAAATTTTATTTCCTTCTCGAAATGCGGTGTGAATTTCACTAGAATATTTCTATTGATCCATTAGTTGCTTCTTCTCTATAAAGGCAGTTTATCAAAAAGGCTTAGAGAGAAAGCCTTCTAAAAACCTAAAGAACAAAGAACTCCGAGCCTGATGGAACACCCTTTTCTGTTACTTGGAAATAACATCGAAGAAAGCAATTTTTATACAGAATATCATCGCTTAACAAGTAACATCACCTATCACAATTTTTTGAAATTTTAAAGAGAAAGAAAATACTCAAATTTTCGCAACCAATAACAAATATTTCTGAATTTTTTTCACATCAGGTAGGAATATGTGGTCTCATGATTATATTAGATGTTAAAAAAAATTCAGAAATATTCGTTATTGGTTGCGAAACATTGAGTTTTTTCTTCCTCTTTGAAATTTCAAAAAATTGAGATAGGCGGTGTTGCTTGTTAAGTGACGATATATTTCACAGACGGAAGAACTGTTAACAAGCATTTCTTTGAGAGAAGATCTAAGACTCAATTACAGAAATAATTTCGTTACAAGAAAGATTGTTCAGTACTTTAATAACGTAAATATTTCCGAAGTTCTAATGGCTTCTAAAATGGGACAGAATAAATTTATTTCCTTCTCAAATGCGGTGTGAATTGCATTAGAATCTCTATTGATGAGTCTCAGTTCCTTCTTCTTTCTAAAGGCAGTTTATCAAGAAGGCTTAGAGTGTTGAAACAAAGAACGCTCTAAGTCTGATGGAACACCCTTTATTGTTACCTGGAAATAACATCGAAGAAAGTAATTTCTATATAGAATATATTTCATAGATGGATGAACTGTTAACAAGCCTTTCTTCGACAAAGGATCGACGACTCAAACACTGAAATAATTTCGTTACAAGAAAAATTGTTCAGTACTTTAATAACCTAAATATTTAAAAAGTTCTAACGATTTTAAAAATGAAAGAGAACAAATTTTATATCCTTCTCGAAATGCAGTGTGAATTCCATTAGAATATCTATTGATCACTCGCAGTTCCCTTTTCTCTCAAAGGCAGTTTATCAAGAAGATTTAGAGTGTTGAAACAAAGAACGCTCTAATCCTGATGGAACACCCTTTTCTGTTACCTGGAAATAACATCGAAAAAAGTAACTTTTATGTAGAATATATATCATAGACGGATGAACTGTTGAAAAAAGAAAAGATATAAGACTTACTCACTGAAATAATTTCATTACAAGAATGATTGTTTGGAACTTCAATATCCAAATGATTTTAAAACAGAAGAGAGTAAATTTTATTTTCTTCTCGAAATGCGGTGTGAATTCCACTAGAATCTTTCTATTGATCCATTAGTTCTTTCTTGTCTATAAAGGCAATTTATCAAAAAGGCTTAGAGAGAAAGCCTTCTAAAAGCCTAAGGAACAAAGAACTCCGAGCCTGATGGAACACTCTTTTCTGTTACTTGGAAATAACATCGAAGAAAGCAATTTTTATACAGAATATCATCGCTTAACAAGCAACACCACCTATCACAATTTTTTGAAATTTCATAGAGGAAGAAAAAACTCTATTTTTCGCAACCAATAACGAATATTTCTGAATTTTTTTTAACATCTAATATAATTATGAGACCACATATTCCCACCTGAAAAGATAAAAATTCAGAAATATTCGTTATTGGTTGCGAAAAATTGAGTTTTTTCTTCCTCTTTGAAATTTCAAAAAATTGAGATAGGCGGTGTTGCTTGTTTAAGCGACGATATATTTCATAGACGGATGAATTGTTAACAAGCATTTCTTCGAGAGAAGATCTAAGACTCAATTACTGAAATAATTTCGTAACAAGAAAGATTGTTCAGTACTTTAATAACGTAAATGTTTTCGATGTTCTAATGGCTTTTAAAATGGGACAGAATAAATTTATTTCCTCCTCAAATGCGGTATGAATCGTATTAGAATCTCGATTGATCACTCGCAGTTCCTTTTTCTCTCAAAGACAGTTTATCAAGAAGATTTAGAGTGTTGAAACAAAGAACGCTCTAATCCTGATGGAACACCCTTTTCTGTTACACGGAAATAACACAGAAGAAAGTAACTTTTATTTAGAATATATATCCTAGATAGATGAACTGTTAAGAAAAGAAAGATCTGAAATAATTTTGTTACGAGAAAGATTGTTTTGTACTTTAATATTCTAATTATTTAAAAAATAGAATAGAATAAATTTTATTTCCTTCTCGAAATGCGGCGTGAATTGTATTAGAATCTCAATTGACAACTCGCAGTTCCCTTTTCTCTCAATGGCAGTTTATCATGAAGGTTTAGAATGTTGAAACAAAGAACGCTCTAATCCTGATGGAACACCCTTTTCTTTTACCTGGAAATAGCATCGAAGAAAGTAATTTTTATTTAGAATATATATCGCAGTCGGATGAACTGTTAAAAAAGTAAAAGATATACGACTAACTCACTGAAATAATTTCATTACAAGAAAGGTAGTTTTGAATTTTAATATCCTAATGATTTTAAAATAGAAGAGAGTAAATTTTATTTCCTTCTCGAAATGCCTTGTGAATTCCATTTAGAATATCTATTGATCACTCGCAGTCTTCTTTTGTCTCAAAGGCAGTTTATCACGAAGGCTTGGATCGTTGAAACATAGAATGCTCTAAGCCTCATGGAACACCCTTTTTTCTACTGCCAAAGAAAATGGTACAAAGTAAGCAATTCAAGATCGATAAATTGATTAAAAAGCAGATCCTATACTTTCAAAGATTTAGCACTTGTAATTAAATCTGAATTTAGCAGCCTCATAAAAAAATCTTTGATTGATGAATTTAATTTTGCGATACAAATATTTGTCTTTATATTTCATAAATTAATCTTTAGAAACGATTGATTTTTTACTCTTAATTTATTCGATGGAATCAACAGATTAGCTCATATACCTCCACACAATGTTATAATTTAATGACAGATGCTTATTTTCTATTTCCTTTCTGTGAACTGCGTAGAATGTCAACGTTTTTAGAATTTTTTTCATGTGTGTGGTTAATCAATTGCTTCAAAAACTTTTATATCCCTCTGTCACGACGGATTTCTTTTTCTTCTATCGGATGAAATGAGTTACTTCAAGAAGTTTTATTTTCCCAAGCGCGCGCGCGCGCATAAATGCACGCAGTTTTACAATCAAGAATCAACTTTTTCTTGGATTCTCGTTTCATTATTTAAAGGTGTACCCTTTTATGTTTAGGGTGTCATGCAAAATGGAACCAGTGGCGTATTTATAGGGGGCGTAGAGGGCGGCACTCCGAAAGGGGCGGCAAAATTAGACACACAGGGAAACAATTTTATAACTAAGAAGAGCAGCGTATTCTATCAATTGTAATTTATTCGTAGTTTTTTCCTTTTTGCGGCATGTGAAAGAAAGTCGGGTGGTGGAAGCACGATTTTACAAGCTACCTGCAGAGATCAAAGTCGTCAAACGACGAAATACGTTATTAAATGTATTTTTTCCCCTGGAATTTATTATTTTTTATTTTGAGGTGTATGTAACTTGTAAAGAAAGGGCGGCATAATGAAAGTTCGCCCTGGGAGGCAAAAGTTGCGGGTACGCTACTGAATGGAACCATCTGTAATCCCTTGCACAAAGGACTGCTTGTAATGCAGTAATTATTTTTTGAATGTTTCTGTAATATTTTGATAAAACAGTTTCTGGATGTTTGAAAAAAGATGGGGCAAATTTTACTTCAACCAAAATAAACAATTTTCGTTCTAAAATGAGCAAAGACAATAAGGTGGTTGGAAATAATCGCTCCGGCAAATGTTAAACAATCCATCTTTTTGGGTTACTGAGAGAAGGTCATATATGAAAATGTCAACTGAGGGAAAAAAGAACTCATATGCAGATGTAAGTCACAGTGAATATAATAAAAGATGTTGGCACAAGTTCATTAAACCCATCCAATGTTCTACCGTCAATCATCGGAGTTTTAATGCATAGATGGATGACAGAGTTACTAACACGGAAATGGCTTATATATAAGAAATGTTTTCGTTGTTGTACTCGTTAAATAAAAACAGGCCGAGTTATTAACTAATTTTCTTTTATTATGGGAGAGTGACAGAATGTACGTACATCTTAGTTGAAGTTTTAAGTCCAAAAAAGAGCATAAAATCCCTGCTTTTTCTCAGGTAGGGATTTAACAGATAGACACGTGATCAAAGTGAAGGGAATAATAGCTATTTTTAGCATATTACGTAAGTGTTTTAGGGAAAAGTCTGGAAAAGAATTCGCGATTTATGTGTGCGCGTGAAAGCGATTAAAATATTCTTTTAGTAATAAATATGCCAAAATGCGAGATTTAATATACCTCCAGCGCGGGAAATAGAACGATACTGGAGTTTTAGAAAAGTGATTTTGGAATACATTAATATAGCACTAAGATTTTAAAATATATAATATTAGAATTTAAAGCAAAATTAAGTGAGATTATTAGGCTCCTTTCACATTATGCGGTTTAACCGTTACGGCTCAAAGTTGTTTATTTTCTTTGCCGTGTCATGTTTGCTTTCACACTTGACGATTTGCGCCGTCAGTATTTAAGTGCGGTTTCTAATTTCATAGCTGTTTCAGTATGGATAGGAAGCAAATAGCAGCAGTATGGTCTTGCACCCATCGATCAAAAGAAACGAGACTTATAATCGCCTCACTTTTGGAAGAACAACGTGCAGATGAATGTCGGAATGTCTGTAGTATCTCTTGATGAATTCCAAAACCGAATAAAAAATTATACTCTGCGGCAAAATACTAACATTTGGAACTGCATTCAACCGACAAAAATGGTAGCTGTGACTCTGAAGTAACTGTGTTGCCTGTTAAATCATAGGTAGGGGTGAAACGTCCTCCCTCTGCTGTGACACGAAAGTTTGGAGTGCGGGTGCCAGCTCAGGTGTCGTCCTAGTCATGTGACAGTGGTTCAAAATGACGCGGTGCGTCCTAAAATAGCCCTCGTGTTGCTTCAAAACGGAACGTCAATATAACTAAACAAAATCGCAAGTAACTGACACTTATTTTTACATCTTTATCGTTTGTGTTTAAAACATAAAGTGTTATAGTAAAAAAAGTGTAAAAAGCAATAGCGAAAGTGCGACTGTTTATTACTTAGCAAAAACTTATAGATTTTGTTTTTACCATAATTACATAAAATAAGTTCCTCCCTAGATATGGATTTTAAGGTTAGTGTAATAATTTTAAGCATTGCAAATGTATATTAATAACATATTACGTAAATCGATTATACATAAGTTGTGGAACATGGATTTCATTTGCCCGCAGGATTTAAAAAAACTAAACAACCCATTGCAAACAAATGTTATGAAAATTCCCTTCGACATATCACAGCTTTAAAATCATTTAACATGGTAAATAATCAGATATGCTTTAATCACTTTTTATGACGTTAAAATAGTATACCTTTTTCTTGAAAATTATATGCAAGATACCACGCATTGAAAAAAACTATAACGCAATGTTTTGATTTTGTATGTTTTTTCATTGTGGTTATATAAGCATAGCAGGGAAATTTCTATGTGTTTGATGAACAATATTTTAAAAATTCTGTCTGTAAGTATTTAAAGTATAAATCACTCACCAAACATCTCTTTATATTGAGATGGGTTTTGACTATATCTTCTCAATTATTTAAAGTACACTCATGTGCAAAAAATCATGACATATTCATGTTTTAAAT